>JACBWW010000006.1:3322560-3347709 GCA_020086605.1 Lanius collurio | reverse complement strand
GCTGAGCCACCGCCGCCTCCTCTCCGTCCCGGCGCAGCGCCCGGGCGGCTGCGGTGTCCTTAAATAACCGATCTCAGCGGCGGGGATCAGTCTCTGCTGCTCCGAACTGTGTCGAGTTAATGTACACGGGGGAAACGACTCGTGCTGCTCGTCGGAAATGAAGCTGAACCCACATCTGGCCAAGCTTACAGTTGTTAAGATTAGTGGAGTGTGGGTCAGGGAAAGGGACGGTGATGGCTCATAAGAACGTATATTCTGATTGTACATGACAGTTGTGAAATGCACTCAGTGAGTTAGGCAGAGCTTTCCACTTACCTTTAATAGGGCTTTCTTGGGAGGACGGGGTTGCTTTTTGCATTTATATATCATGGCAACTATTCCACCTTCTTATAGATTGATTCTGCGGAGTTCTAGTCTGGTATTTCCTATTTAAATTTCAGCTTGTAACTTTAAGGATGTTTAGAGCTAGACTTCTGGGGCAGAGTTGTCACTAGGGGCTTGCCTGACCTCTGCAAGATAGCTGTGTGTCTGACCAGACAAGCATCTGCCTCTCCAAGCCCACAGACCCTAAAAGGAGGGGAAGTGATGAAGCAAGGAAAGGCAGAAAAAGCTTTAAAGTTGTCAGGGCTGGGTGGTGGTCAGCTGAGTCTGCAGTGTTAGCAGTATGGTGTATTAGAATAAATTTTGCTTAGGTATAGTATTCTCAATGTATCCTTCATTATTGCAGTGGTTGAATAACTCCCAAATTGTATGAAGCTCAGGAGAAAAACAGTGAATGGTCTATACCTGTATTTACAATTTATATCTTTCTTGTTTGAGTTCCCAATAATAAAAGGGAGGCTTTTCTGTCTTAGCGTAACTGTAACAGATAACTCCACATATAAGGAGCCCTCCATAGGCAGGGTTGGTGGTGATGACATTGAGCCTTTCTGCACTGAGAGTGGAGAATTTCTGGTTATGCAAGCAATCATTATGCACTTTTACTTCCTCTTTTTGGGCATCGTGTGTTGTATGGGAAGTTCAAAAATCTATGTGACCTCTTTGCTTTTCTCCAAGCACTGCATTATGCACATGGTCACAGGATGGCTTCTTGTTGTTTAGGGGGATTTTGTTTGGGTTTTTTATTTGTTTGTTTTTTTGTTTGTGTTTTGGGTTTTTTTTAGAAAAGCTGCATTTCTATTTTAGATACCTACTTGTAGTGCTGATATTAGTGGCAGCTTCACCTTGCTCTAATTTGGTGCAGAAGTAAAATAAGACAGAGGAGTGTTTATTGCAAAAATCGATTATATGTCTTTTGTATTTGTTGTATGGATATAAGTATTTTATTGGCGGTTGAGTTATTATATAATAGGGGCTTTGAAGAAAAGCAGGCACCTAACTGGTGAAGGGAGTTTCAAATTAGCCTGAGTAAATGCTTGCTTTAAAAACAAAATCTAGAATACCTTTTAGTAAAAACTTTCTTTTATGCATGAGTGACAATTTGAGACTGAAAACTATCTAATTTTCTCTTATTTCAGAGTGGCAAGAAAGCAGCAATAAGATGATAATGTTCCAGTTTCTTAAGGTACCTTTTGCTGTGTAATTGAGCAAAGGTTTGAATCTTAAAAAATCACCATCTTTTTTCAACTTCAATGGGAGTTGCTATATATTGAGCACTCTTTTTGAGCTGTTGAAATAAATGCAAAGATATCTGAAGCTAAAATAGTTTAAAGGTTAGTCCGTGCAACTTAGGATAATATATAATGATTTTTCCTTGTGAGGTTCTTTTTTTTATTATTTAATCTTTTTATGTCTGGCTTTTTTAAAGGTGCCAGATTGACCTTTTTGTGTGTGCTGTGGGTCTTCACTTTCCTTACAGTATGGTGTGCTGCAAGACTTTTTCTGCGTTCTCTACCAAGACATCTGCAGCTCAGATTAATTCTGTATGCTTGGTATCTATTGCCTTCACCTTCTACCCATCTTGTTACGCTTCCCTCATGCTTGGAACTTCATTGCCAACTGTGTCTTCTGGGAATAGAGGAAAGGAGAATGCCTGGAAGGTTTGCTCTGTGTCAGTTTGTTAAACCAAAGGGAAAAGTACCTGAAAGAATAGAAAAAAGAATACAGGAGAGGTGGGAACGGAGAAGTGGATGGGTTCAGAAGCCAGCACAGGAATACGAAAGGTGCTACTAAAATCCTTTCCAGTAAGGGTTTCAGTTTGAGTAACCTTGTAAAGTCTTAGTTGCAGTAGTTGCTGTGCATAGTAGATTTTAGCTACTAGAATTCTTTTATGACTTTGGGTCTTTTGTGTGCTTGTGCTTTGTTTGTTTTATGAGCTTTCCTTCTATGTTATGCTGGCTACTGAAAAATCTGCTTTATAGGAGGGAAAGATAGTTATAAATGCTAACCTTAGTTCAGGATATTCATTCTGCTGTTTCTGTGATTAATGGAGAAAAGGCAGCGATCTTGAGTTCTATCCTCTAGACATCTAGCTTTGTCTGTGCTAAAGTGAGCTTTAAAAACACTGCTTGATATCCAGTATGTGAATTACTTTTACAAAGCTTGCAAGCAGACTTTTTTTTAACAGTGCACTTACCTTCTAGGGTACCTTTGAATGGATCACACACAGTCACATGTGACAAATCCATGACTCTAATAATACCTTTGAATAAAATAATTGCGTAATATTGTATCTGTGTCAACACCTCTCTCTTCTAGGCACAAGTGATTCAATCACTTCTTGAATGACCCTGAAGTAACAGGTTTAATGTTAATTGTACTTGCTCTTGTGTGTCTCTTAATATGATAACTTGGATTATAATTGAGATTTTTTTTTTTTCCTCTTTCTGCTATCATTTCTGCCTGCCTGCTTTGGAATGTGGTTCTTCACCTGTTCTGATAAACTTCTGACACAGGTAAATACCTGTCTGTTTGTATCTGTATTTACTGAGCATGCCCTTTGCTTCTCAGTGTGCAATGAATCTTGAATCAGACATGCCACACAGCTATAGACTGGGAAAGGGAAATGCTACTGCCATGATGTGCATCTTTAGAAAAGATAATTAGCCAGGGGTTTTTATTTCCTTATTTGCTCTTTCTTAATCCTTCCCCACCTTAAACAACAATAAAATATCCAGACAGAAAGTAACAAAATTTCATATT
The DNA here is from genome assembly GCA_020086605.1 of Lanius collurio. Lineage (NCBI taxonomy): Eukaryota > Metazoa > Chordata > Aves > Passeriformes > Laniidae > Lanius > Lanius collurio. Next base: position 3,344,568 of record JACBWW010000006.1, on the reverse strand, counting down.
TGCTTTTTGGTGATAGAAAATCCTGCCTGGTATTTCCTGGAAGACCTTATGCTCATGATGGAGTTGGCGTGTGTATAAGGAGGGCGAATGCAGCCTAGAAAGAAAAATGTTTGTACAGTCTATATAATGTATAAACATAATGTTTATACATTGTTTTCCCACTCTGCCAGTAATTTCTGCCTTCACTTTTATATTGTTCACATGGAGTAGCAGGTGGTAATTTTTGGTTTTCCTTTGGATCTCATGAAGAGGAGAAGGCAAAAACATGTGGGCTGGATGAAGTAGGCAAACCTTTCATGGCAGTTAGTTGGAGCCCATTGTGAAATACCATAGTGGAATGGAGTGAGAGTAAAGGAATGTTATCCACCTTGTCTTTTATTAGCTACATTAGTGCATTTTATTAAGACATGTAAAGTTCAGCCTTTGTCAATGGAAGGTCTGTTGCCATGAATGCTGAGCAGGTTACTTATGTCTTTGGACTTAGATCAGTATGTATGTACCGATAGAGATCACTGCAAATGCTTAATGGGATATCGAACTGTTCACCAAAGGGGAAAGTAATAAACTTTTATTGGTTTCAGGTTTTTGTTTCATTCCCCCTAGCATCTTGGGAACAAGAACTCTTGGTTCTTTTAACTTGATAAATTGATATTCAGAAGCCAGAAGTACAGAGAGTTTTTGGAATACATTTGGAACTTATCATCCTTGTCACTTCTGGTGCATTTTTCAGTGGACAGTATGAAGTGCTAGCCATTATTAGCTACAGATGAAATGCACAAAGGTCAATAAACTGGCATTGCATACATCCATCTATCTGTACTTCCCACTCAAAATGCCTGTCCTCTGAAGACGAGTGAAAAAAGCAGAATATTGTTCAGAGCTCACATGAGAATGCTCTCTCCTAAAAATCCTCATGTGTGTGGCGAGCAAATTGGTTGTGATTGTGGAAAGATGGATGTAGGCTGGGTTTTTGCTTTGAATGGTGTTTAACTAACCTGCACTGAATGGTAGCTGCTGTGCTGGCTACACCAGGGACTGCTGGTGTGTGGCTGAGCTGCAGTGCCCCTGGGAGGACATCCTGCATGATGGAGGCATTTTGGTGCATGGTTGCAAAAGGCAGGACAGCACAGTTCAGGGCTGGAGTGTCATTTTGGAAGGAGCTACCCTGGCATTGTCATCTTAGCCCTTTCCAGAGGGGTAAGATGAACCATGTGAAGGTCTTGGCTAATGTAACTGTTTTACTTCTGGTACTTTAGGTTAAAGCATTTCTCTAGTACACTGTATTTGGAACATAAACTAAGGAAAGAGTTGTCACAGGGTGGATGTTTTTTTGCTCATATACATGGAAAAGGAAGATTGAGAGTCTGAAATGTCTAAATTTTTTTCTTCCCTTTTTCTTCCTCTTTTCTAAAAGTTATCGTCATAAGACAGTGATCCCATGGCATTGGGTTATCAGTGGAAGTCCTGGTCTACCGAGAGGAGCTGCAGGGTTTCGGCAGCTGCTTGCTGTGAATTTAGTTTCTTAATTCTTCCCTTCCTATATTTCTTTTTTTTTTTTTCTTGAGAAATATGGTGTTTCCAGAAATGCTGTTTGTTTTCCAGATTTTGTATTAAATGTACCAGAAAAATAACATCTGCTGTTACCTTTCTTTTGGATATTTTTAGCCAATAATTCCTTTATCCTCTTCGCTCCCTCATGGATTTCCTGACCCTTTTCTCTTCAATGCTTTGCTCTGCTAACTGGCTTGCTCTGACTACTTTTTCTCCCTCTTTCTTCCCTGCTTCCACTTGCCTTTTTATTTCTATTCATTGCTTCTTACTGTTACATCTTTCTCTAGTTCACTGAAATGCTGTTGTAGTTTCCAAATCTGTAGTTTGATGATTTTTTTATGGTTGTTATTTAATATTTAATTTCATTATAAATACATTTCTCAGTCTCAATTATAGTGTATATAAAAATAATCTTTCTTCCTCTGAGATGTCGTGATATTCTTCCAAATGCTTATTTTGATCTCCCAAATAACCTTCATCATTTTTTGCTCACCTGATTAGAGCAATTAAATTCAAGAAAATCACTGACAATTACTGGCTGTGGAACTGAAGTCACAGTTTCTGGCTTGAGGGCCCTTTCAGCACATCTGCAATGTTGTCACATTCTGTGCTTCTGACTGATAAGGGAAGAAATGAAAATATAGTCAGAAGCTCGCTGAAGATGCTTTGTCAGAAGCAGCTAATTTCAGAATTGCTGGCTGTTGTTACATAGCCAGATAAGAAAATTGAAGGTAGTGACTTTCAGTCTTTTCTGAAATTAACATTGGCAAAGGCAGTCTGTTTAGAAGTATACCAAAATAGATACAGGGTAAGAGTTAATTGTTCATAGTAAAAATAATGAAGTATAGGATTAGTGCTCTCTTCCAAGGCCTGCTAAAGGAGCTAATGCTCAATGTTAGGGTGTTGTTTGACACTTGAACTAGTGTCAACAATCTTAATCATTCTGGGTGGGCCACTGATGGGATTCATTACAGGACTTAAAGACCTGTGTGGTATCAGTGTCTCAAAATGGCAAGGTATTTAATTTGCCACCTGTGGTGTTACTTTGTTGGTACTGTTTTCCTGTCAAACCTCTTTAAGCATTTCAGTAGATTTCACAGCATGGTGGAAATCATTTGAACAAGAACAGGTAACGCACAGAACAGCTGTCAGGCCCTGAAGTTTCAGTTTCAGCAGCGAGTTACACCCTCTTTCTTCTGCATGCGCAGCACTCACCTTGTGCTCCTCATGAGAGGTCCTGGGGTTGTGCAGGAGCCAAGTGCTTGGGCCTGGTGGAGTGGTCTTCTCTTGGGAAATGAGGTGTTAATGGAGGGCTTTATTCTGGTTTAAACATCAGAGAATCACTTTTTAGCTAGATCTTGCCTTGCAGACCTTCTGGCCTAATTGAAGAAGAGAGGCAGGATAACAAAACATTGTTCCTTCCGTGGAAAAATACTGGGCATGGCAGAGAGAACCCCAGACCTGCTGGTCTCTGTAGCTTGCTTAGAGCAGTGAGGGTCATGTTAGACCTGCTGTGCTTGTGGTACCAAAAGGGCTTGGTTACTCCTGTATGAATCGGTGCTTTTGTAGTGTCTCAGAGGTGATGTTCTACTTGCCTCCTTTTTTAAATAGGCTGACTTGTTAAAAATAAGATGGTAGCCTTAAGGCTTCCAAAGCTTATTGGGCCTGAACTGCTGCTTGAGTATAGGTTGCTCTCTGGAATCTGAAAGAAAGGAAGAATTTTGAACTCTACAGCTGTCTTTCCCCAAATTTTCTTGTCTTGATAATGGTTAGAAATACATTATTCTAAATCTTTAAATTAATCTTTTAATATGCATCTCACTAAATGCATAAGGAATGTCTGCTGTAATTCAGTTTCATAAAGCTCCAGTATTTCTGAGAAAGAATATCATAAGCATAGCTGTAACTGGTTCCTGTTAGCTCATACCTAGTAATGAGTCTCAGTTTGGAGGTTTGGGCAGGACAGAGATTTATTCTGCAATTTTCCTGTGAATGTTTTGGATGGTCCTTTTCAATCTTCATGATGTATTTGTCTGTTGAAATTGTGAGGTTCTATTTCATGGATTGTATGACTGGTTACAACTACAACTTCATAGTATTCTCAAGTTCTCTCTTGTATGCTTAAGTTAAATGCCAACACCACCAAATGTGTTTTGGGGGCAGGGTTCCTTCCCCTCCAGTCTGGCTGATTGTCTGCAAATCCTTTATTTTAAATTTTGTATTCGGCTGATGTAATATGCAAAATAAATTGACAGTCCCTTGCAGCAAAACATGCTGAGCTGCTGTTACTGTGCTGTGTCAGTTCATGATCATCAGGCTTCTTGATAATCTGAGGTTTCACAGGTTCTACAGTAAAGGAAAGGAGCACTCAGTTTAGATTAGGATAACAAAGCATAGCCAGGGTAGAGAGATGACCAAGTGGAAGGAATACTGGGCTTGTTCTCTGTAGGCGTAATCTTATTTTACTCATGTCCACAGTACAAAAACTAATAACCAATAACTATTCTAATTGGCAATACATGTTCAGTATCAATGATAACAGAGTTCCACAGTTTGAATATGCTTTGACATTTGCTCTTCTGTATGGTTAAATGAGAGAAGTTCAGTGACTTTCAGTTAGTGGAACGTAAAGTCCTCACTGGCAGATGGCCAGTGGGGTTCTTGGAGAAGACTGACTTGTGTAGCTGCTCCTTCATGCCTGTGCTGGCTTCCAGGTTTTTCTAATGTGTGATCTTAAATCAGGACTTCACTTGGGATTCAAAATCATATCTCTTTAAAAGCCAGGGTGATTGATGCTTCATATTTGATAGTTTAAAAAAATGTCTCTTCCATGGATAATTAATTCAGATTTAACCAACCAGAATTTTACAAAAGCTTCAGAGCTATGTGATGTAAGTAATTTCTTGAAGGGAAAACAAATGGATGAGTTCTTGGAAGAAAATTCTCTTGCGTCATTGAACACTTAAGTTATTTCTTCTTGTGCAGGAACTCCTCAAGTTGCTGGTTGCTGACAGGTTGGAGGATACTGTAGGAAAGTTGCATTTATCTGCTGGCCTTTTTGGGTTCTCGCCTAAACATCTGCCTCTGGCCATGCCTTGAGGTGGCTCCCAGGCTAAATGGATGTTTCAGATCCAGTGCGATGTTCCCTGTATTTGTTTCTTGCTCTTTCACACAGGAAGGATTTGCTTTTCAGCAGTATATGTAGGGGTACCAAGATGAAAATAAAAATAGAGTGTAAACTAACAGGCTAAACGTGTGACTGTAGTGCTTATCTCTGTGTAACTGAAAGCCATACCTTAGCTATCACTTGGTGATGACTATGAGAGATGCATATGAAAATTCCTCAGATGTTCAATTAGGATGTTAATAGCTAAATACTTCTTTTTAAATTGCTTAATGATGGACTGAAAGCTGTCTCCTTTAACTGCCCTTCATTATAGCCATTCAAAATATTCAGATAGCAAAAGTACAGCAGTGATTTTTGCTGCTAGCATTTGGGAATTAAATACTTCCCAATTTGTTGTCCATGTTCTTCTCTTTCACTTCAGTGCTTTGGTTTTCACTACAGTGCAGATGTCTTTTTACAGGTTTTTTTGGTGTTTTTTACCTTTTCTTGCTGTCAAAACTATTTCCTTTGATAATATAGCATGTGTTACTTTACTGATGAGTTCTAATATTTTCTGAAGTCACTTTCAATTTTGTGTGCTTCTGTTGCTGACTAGCAGCCTTGCAAAACTGCTGTGCCAAAGCACTCCCTGAAGATTGATTTAAAATAGGAGGGTGCAAGGTAACAAGGCATTAAAAATTCTGTGGGTTAGGATGCAAATGGTGTATGGGACATCTCCCATGACAGTAAGCATTGTAACTTCATATAAAGGTTTCTTTGCTGTATTTGTAAAGTATTTTTTAACCTTTAAACATCTTAAGGATTGCATGTTTGTAATTTTAAAGTTTCCAGAAGAGCTTGAATGCCTGGTATATTTTCTGCTTTATCAAGCACTCATAGGCACATCCGAATTTTAAATTTATTCTTAGATTGTTGCATCATGTCAAAATTGATGGTTTTTAAACGTACGATGCTTTATGTCTGTAGCGTAAAGGTTGGCTTTATTTTCTGCTTTGTCTTAGAGTTAACTCTGCATTTTTCAAGGTGTCTGAAATCCTCTATAGAATGTAGAAAGTGAACCCACTAAATGCTTACCCTGTGAAGGTATGGCAGCTCAATCAGTGATGTGTGACATGCTGAGGAATTTGGGCTGAAGTGCTACACTTCATTCAGACTGACATTAACAGTAAATTCTTCTGGATGAATGCCAAATTCATTCATTTGCAGGTTAGATTTAAACTTGGGCTGATGTATTTTTTAATTTATTTGTTTTAAAGCAAAACTGTCAAGGAGTACCACAAATTAGGAATGTTGAAATAGTCTTACCTCCTCCCCTTTGGACATAAGAGCTATGGATGGAAGAGAACCTAGGTACCCTGATGCCATCATGCATGAAATCTTGTTTTTTGTTTCATTAAATGTTAAAATTTGCCTGTTTCTGACATTCTAGTGTACCCAGAGTGATAATTCATCTGTGCACAATCTGTCACTTTATATAAGAGCCAGGATAGTTCAGAACAAAGGAAGGAAAGTATAGCTTGATACTGAATTCTTGAATGTGACAGGGGAACGAAGATCCTTGTACTTTGGGCATTCTTCAGTTGCAGCTGGAGGCTATTTTTCAAAGCAGTTAAAAATATTCAATCTCTTAGCTGATCCAGTTGGCTTCCAATTTCTTTGTGGTTTGTATTATCTGTAAGTTGTTGACTTACACATAACTGAGTGGTGCTTTTAATTACCTGAATGCACTGGAACCAACTTTGTCAAATTTATGGGAAATGCTTATGAGAAAAATTATGTAGTTGTCAAAATACCTGCCTCTGAAGCAGTGATGTTTTCACTTTAATTTGTTTTCAGTCTGGCAATTGACAAAGCATATTCTTTGCTGTCTTTTGTGAAGGTGAGAAGTGGATTTGGTAAGATTCTTCTGGGGCACAACCACCCCCCAAATAAAAAGTTGATTAATTTGAATCAGCTGCTTTTAGATCAGTGATAGAGAAATGATTTTCCTTGATATAGCTAAAGAAGTAGCATTAAATGAAGCCTGTGAGTGTTGCCTTACTGTAAAGTCATCACCAGAACTGGGGCTGAAGTGTAAGGAAAGGGGATTGGTGTTACCAGAGATGGAGTTACTTACAATTTTTCTTTGTGGGCCCAATGGTGAACTTGCTGCTTTGCAGAATGAAGCAGCTGAATATATGCTGTAGCTCCGCATCATACCTGCTTGAGTGTGTGTATATTTGCTTTTCACTTTCAAACTGACTGTGATGTGGCTTCTTCTAATAACCAGAGCAAAATAATTACAAGGATTTTAGCAGAAATTCATTAGAAGGGTTCTGCAAAAATAGCTATTTGAAGTATCTTTTTGTTTGTGTGTGGATGTGAGTTGATAGAACAGTTATTAATCTTCCATAAATTTTATTCCATGCTTAGATTTGTGTCTCTTAGGAAACTGCTTTTACCCCCCATGTAATCTAACATTTAATCACCTTTCTGAGTGTACGGGAAACCTAGATTGAGTCAGAACAGCACTGGAGCTGAGCGATGTATCAGTCAGATGTGCATAACTTACAGGACCCTGCTTTCAAGTCTCATGACACAGCTGCTAGCATGGTGGAACTCCTGTTCAGAGGGCACCTTAGCATAGGAAAGGAGAAAGTAAAGACTGGCTGCAGAAAAAGTTGATGTCACTGCTTTTGTCCCTTTCCCACTCCAATGTACATCAGCATGTATTCATGGTGTCAGACATCCTGGAAAACACCTGTGAGCAGTGCGTGTACTGTATGCACAGTAGATATGGGGGGGAAAAAACCCTTTTTCCTACCTGGTGTCAACCGTGCAGCTTTACAGGCAACAAAGATGGCGAGAAGGATGATAAAGAGTTAGGAGAATGGCAGCTTAAAACCTATCAGTTCTGTTGGTGCAGTTCTGTGGGATACAGACTTAGCTGAGCCTGACTGCCACGGCTCAGCTGTGCCCAGTGTCCGAGGAAGGTTGTAGCACATCTGACATAGGAGATGGTGTAGGATTCATTGGGAGTTATAATTGTACGAGTCTTCGACTCTGGAAGGATATATAAGGATGCCACTCAAGGTAAAATTTGTCTTGGTTCAGCTTTCTGGAATTGATTTTGAGCATTCTTCTAGTCAGCTTGATGCTTCCGCTCTTTAAAATAAGCAAGATTCCATGCTGTAAGTAATACTTCATCTTGAATAGTGAAGTTATTCAATAATTCTGGGTCGGACTTTCTCAGTAGTTGTTTATTGGCATGATTGCTGTTTCCTTTACTCCTTGTTTATTTTTCATTGAAGCTTGTTGACTTTGATTCGCCTCTTCTTACATGTGGTTGTACTAAGTGTGTGTCCACTTGAAGCTTTCAAGAGTAGCTCTGCTTTCAGAGTAAACATCCCTCTTTTAGGGCTGTTAGATCAGTCTGCCCCTTCTCCGAGGACCAAGATCCAGGGATACAACTGCTCCACCATCTGAGTGGTCCTACCTCTGTGCCTTTTCAGTGGGAGTGAGAGGAGAATACTAAAATCAGCCTTGGCTGTTACTCATTCCCACGCTATGCTGAGAGAGATGGACTTAATGTAATGAGAGAAACATTTATTGTAACTTGTCAGCTTCGACTCCTTGGTGTGCTTTAAAACAAACACTATGCTCTGTGTTGGAAGACAGTCATACAAGGCTCTGGGAAGACCATTTAGAAATATTCTGCCCTCCCTCGCAGTTAGTACATCTGAAGCCCCATTTACATTATTTGAACTCCCTCTAGGCTTTGGGAGTGGGGAACTAATCCCATTGGATCCGTCATTTCCGAGGGTAAACAATTCGCATTATTTCTTTTCTTTGCTTCCTCACTACCTCCTAAATAAAATATTCCCTGTGTGTGATGGTAGACTTTTTGGTTCTAAGTAGAGTTGGTTTTAACTCTCCCTTCCTCATCCAAGCCAGACTCCTTTCTTTTTTATTGTGTAATACCTACTTGTCTTGCCGAAAATCGCCTCTTCACCACATTGGCAAGGTAGAACAGAAGTGCAGGTAAATAATATATGGCCATACTCTGACTCAGCTGACAGGGCAGGTTTAGATTAGATATTGGGAAGAAATTCTTTACTGTGAGCGTGGTGAGGCACTGGCACAGGAGGTCCAGAGAAGCTGTGGATGCCCCATCCCTGGGAGTTTGGATGGGGCCCTGAGCAACCTGGTCTAGTGGAAGGTGTCCCTGTCCATGGCAGGGGGCTTGGAACTGGATGATCTTAAGGTCCCTTCCAACCCAAACCATTCTGTGATTCTAAGAACTTGTTCAGCCGTTTCATTTGATTTCTTTCCAGCATCTTCTTACAAGGCAAATATATTTGAGGGGACACATCTGACAGCACTTTAGCAGTCAGCAGTAAGCCCAAGTAATATTTGCTGGGTTGCGTTTCTGGTTTTGTCTCTGCATTTGTGTGGTCTTGGTTTGATGGAAGGGTGTAACCATTGTAATCAATCCCTGTGCTCTCTGGTTGGTGGGAGTTCCTGCACACGTACTGCAAGTGGCTGGCTATTTCCATGGTGAGGGGGTATCTCTCACTCTATTGCTTGTCTGTGGAGTAAGGAAATGAATCTTCTTTGCTTCTCTACATTGTACTGTGGGAAGTCAACTTTTCTTCCCACTGAAAAGTATTCAGCAGGGTCGGGGAAGGAAAATGCTTACACTGAAGCAAGTTGGATAATAAGCCTGTGCATATAGGCTCATAGTTACATGACAGAGGGTTACTACAATGCACCAGAACCTCCTTACAGCAATCTGTGTTTCTGTAAGGAAGAATATGCAATATTTGATTGAATTTTGGCTTGATACATGATGAGTTGCTATCTTTATCTGACTAACTCGATAGATGTCTCCAACTCTCATCACTGGTTCTTTTTAAAGTAGCAGTGAGGGACTGGATTTGTCTGTGTAAAATATTTTCTGGCAAACAGGCTACTGTCACTTTGGTGTCTAATTAGAATTTCCCTTAAGCCTTAGAACTTTGATTTAAGAAACAGTATAACTTGAGCTGCCTTTCTTTAAGCAGACTTAGCTACCTATAGTGATTAACATATACTTCATAAAAAGTGGGAGTAGGTTGAATCAGCTTCAGAGTTGGTAAATTTGGCACTGCTGAGAGAGGATGCATTTGTTTGAGATTTGAAGACATAATCATGAAGATTTTAATCTCTTTTGATGCTTTATGTAACAGAACACCACGTGACCTCAGGATCTGTGGTGTCACTGTTCGCCCTTCTTGTTTTTCTTGATCATGACCAACCAGTATTAAACTCAGCAAACTTTGAATTGAAGCAAGTGGATAATCTTTAACGGGCAAGGCTTTGAGATTCCTTAAAGTGCTGCAGAATTCAGGATGCGTAGTTAATGGTGGAATGCTAAGGCTAATCTTACAGCTGCCAAGGACAGAAAGGTATTTCTTCTGACCCTCCACCTGGGGGAAACTAATCAGCAGGTACAAAATAGATATACCAATGAAAGTGATACTTCTCCAGAAACAAGGTCCTGACCAATTAATCATGAAAGTGTTATTTTTGGAACTGGAACAACATCTAAAGAGGTATTTATAAAGTTTTTAATATGTAGATGCCTGTTGTGTTTGTTTTACTTTTTTCGGGGTTCTTTTATTTTGTTTGCATTTTGTATTTAATACTTCTAAGTCAAGGTGCTTGGCACTTGTTAAAATTATTTCAAGCTAGGAATATCATACTGGTTAAGAGTATTCATGAAGAGTTGATTACTTATTCTGTCAAAATCTACATGCCTTGAAATATCTTTACTGCAGTATTTAAAATAATCCATATTATAAAACATTTGCTCTTACAGGACTTTCATTTCTTCTTTTCAAAAAAAATTTAGTTATAGCAAATCTTAAGTAATGTAAGACTAAAACAAAAAAGAGAATTTGAAAAAACAGGTTTTGAAACTCATTATCAAAAAGTTTGTATTCATTCAAATATTTTTTCATATGTAATATGCACTATCTTCTGTACTGTCACTAGATGAAAGAAAAGTTTAGTTAATCAGTCTTGTTTGGAGAGCACTGAAATCCAGCTTAGTCTTCTGCAACCTCCTTTTCCATATAAACAGTGAAATATGAACTGCATGTTTTTGATGTGGTTCTTTCTAGTGTTTAAAGTAAATACCAAGTAACTTGGGGAATTGGAAAAATTATTTTACTGAGTTAAAAATACATGACAGTGAGGGGAAAAAATGCCCTGACTCTTCATGTTGCAGAGTTGTTTTTCTGTGTACAGAAGGAAAATACTCATCTGTGGGAGGGAGCATGGAATTTGTTCCTAACTTCTGATCTCTGAACTAGTGCTTTTGTTATGCCACACCCTTAAATTTTAACCCCTTGATCTTGTATAAATATTTACCTATATCAATTAATACATTTAAGTTCATATTTTTGTCATGCTATGTTTGTGGTATTACCCTGTGGAGAGCAGCTTTCCTCTGTGAATGGTGCCTCTTTAAAGAATATAAAACTATACGCTGGAAAACTTTTTTTTTTAAAAGCTCAATTTTAATTTTTTTCAGTAATTGACAGTTTCTGAAAACATGCTTGAACTTTCAAATGAACAGTAAAATTGTACTAAATTAATCTGAATGCTTAAGGATAAGTATAATGGAAATCTTCTATAATAGCAGTTGATCTATAATGGCAACAGGTATGTTATGCGTGAGCAGCGCCTGGGTACAGCAGTGGCTGGTATCATATTACTGAACAAGGGAAGTACTGTTGAGGACATTGTTTCCTACCATCAGCCAAACTATTCCACAAAATACGTAATGAAAAAAGGTGTGGTGGAGATGTGATTTTCTTTAACCTTTCTGCATTATTAAAAGGTTTTGCTGTGGCTGACTTTTACCGATACACACAGGAGCATGATGTAGCGCCTCCAGTAATAAACCAAAGTCTGCATCTGTTTACATTGTATTGAAAACATGGACAGTTTCTCCTGTAGTCTTACTCTGCAAGCTACTTTCTATTTAATTTTCATTTCCTTTGTTTCCTCTCGTTTCTCTGGCAGAGATGCTGGGTTTTTCCCAGTTGTTTTTCTGTGAGTTCAAGTTGGTTGGTTGTCATGTCACCATAAATTGCAAATGGTAAATGGCAATTGCAAATGGCAGCCTTTCTTGGCTAACATTGCATGTGACTATATGTTTTTTCCCAAAGCTGACCCTGCTGAATGCATGGGTCAAATACAAAGAAGCATTTAGTTTTTTTCTGGCGTAGATGCAGAATTTGAGAGGATATTAATACAGTTGGTGAATCTTTTCCTACTTGCAGTCCTTGGTCAAGGGCAGTTTACAGCATACTGAGAAGGACTTGTCCTCTTAATAAAATTAAATACTTTATGCATACTTTTCATTTTAAGTTTAGCTGCCAGAATGAAGTCCAAGATTCAGAGTTTAGGCTCTGGACCTCCACCAAGTTGTTTTGGAAATGCAACCCCTGATGTCCATGTGCTACTGGGGTGCTGTTTAGCACTAGACAGCTGGAAATGGTGATTATGTGGGTGTGCAGGAGCTCCCGCCTCTTGTGTAGTGCAGACTGCAGACAGGTGGCTGTGTCCACTTTGGATGTACACCAGCATCTTTCCATATTCATACAGACTGGATGGTGGTGTGGCATCCTTCATATTTCTTTTTGAAACTTGGTTGGAAGTGCAGAAGATGTGATCCTGGGGAGAATGGGGGGAAATAAATACAGGTCAGAAGAGACTTCAGCCTCTGATTATGGCATAAAGTGGAAGGAGGGAGCACTGGGTATACCTGCTAACTCTTAGGATGGGTAAAGTGGGCTGTAGTTGGTTAAAATACATGAATATTGAAGGCAGGCAGGAAAACATCTGTCTTGCTATTATATTTAGGTCATCCATATCAGAACATCAGTAATTTAAATTTGTTGAAAGTGTACCTGAGTGGTGGGCATCCAGTCTCTATCTGACAGGTGGATTTGGCAATGTTATATTTTACAGTTGGACTCAATGATCTTAAAGGTCTTTTCCCACCTAAATGGTTCTATGATTCTGTTATATCAAGGGATAGAAATCCCACTGTACTTATGTGCTAATGTTTTTTTTTTTAAAAAAAAAGAGATTTAAATTCATCACTAGGCAAATATTAAGTAGTTGCACCCTAATATGAAGAAATAGAACAAAAGTCTGATAGCCCCTTAAACCTAATATTTTCTCTATTTAAAGGTAATTTTTCACTCAAGTCACATCTCGGTCCTTCCAAGGATTTAAAGGATCCTTTCAAGTACCTTGGCATCTTTCAGTCTATCAGGATAAGTAAATTTCCCCAACCCCAGTCTTGGAATAAGTTTAATGTTTCTTTTCTACTTGCTTCAGTTTATTGACAGCTTGTTTTAAAATGCTGAGTTCTTCAGAAATGGGGCTGAAAAACAGGTTTGGGCAAACTAATTCAAGTCAGGAGCCTGAGTGGCAGCAGTGCTACCCTGTGATTCAAACATTCTCTTACAAATATTTTTGTTTATAATTGTCATGATTGCTTGTACCTGAGCTGGTGATTGATGTTACTGTTCATGTGGCTATCATTTAGTAGTAGCTGGGAAGAGTCAGAGAGGAATTCCCCTGGTCTGTACCTTGTGTGGGAAGAGGCATTCCTCCCTGGATGGGAGACTACCTATTGTGGGTTTTAGAAGAGATCATTCTGTCCTCTGTGGTTGGTGGGGCTCTTCAGCAGTGGTTCCCTGGCTCTGTCTGTGGGGCTGGAAGAGGGGCTTTAAATTCTGAGTTGCAGTAGGGATGTTCTCTCCTTCCCTTGTACTGAGAGCAGTGTGGCAGCTCATTGTGCTGGTGCTGTGGGAGAGTGGCCACTGGGATAACACCCTGTATAAGAATGAGGAAATGTACCTGGGAGCTGTTTTGGACTACCATGCGTTACTAACTGGGTTACTCAGACTTCTGATACTGCAGTTGGTTTGGTTTTGTTTTTGTGGGGATTGGGTTTTGTTTTGAATTATTTTAAGCCACGGAGGTTCAGGGTGTCATTATAATGATAGTGGTTTCTGGAGGATAAAGTAATTGTTTTTCAGAAATTTTAGGTACCTGACATAGTATATACAGGAGCCTTGGACCTTGTATATACAAAAGAACCTTGGACAAATGTTTTAGGTGGATGTCCACCAAAAAACATGCATCAGCAGTTTTAGGGAGAGGACAGGAATGCATCATAAACAGGGTGCCACTTAAAAATTTGGCCGTCACTGCATAAAGGCGATTACCCAGACACTGATTAGGTATGAAATGATATGCTGTAATCTTTCCTTCGCAAGTTGTGTATTAAAAGATAAAGAGAACGTCTTCTGCTGTTTGCAGAATGTCTTGCTCAAGGGTGGCTAAATGTCAGTGGTGTGTGCCCCATGTGGCCACCACGGATCCAACAGTCTTGAGGTACTTGCTGCTTTTAAGCTAGAAGATGCTGTCCCATGGAAAATTAGAGCTTCTTACTGCCTGAGGTTCCTTTACAGGATCAGTAGGGTACTGAGGAAGGCTGAATCCCATTTGAAGGAGAACCAGGACTTCAGGATATACAGCCTTTTGTAGATGACCTGGGCCTGTGCCAGCTGTTTGCAGTCTCTGGCCTAGAAGGTGCTCCAGAGGCACGTTCAAAATATGCTGAGCCAGCACATCTGTTCTGTTCTCTTTGGTTCGCAGTGTGGCAGGGTTTCAAGAACAAACTGTTGTGCTAAAGTAGGTAATACATCCCTAACACCATAAGGCAAAGTCAGGTCAAATTAAAATTTTGATCTGTTCTTTAGGTAATTCTTAAGTTTTGAAGCACACCTCATTTCATAGTCTTACATACTTTCCCAGCTATCTTGTATTCTATTTCAAATCAGTATTACTTTACAATATATTCCTTCAGCAAGGAGAGTGTAAATGGAGGTACTCTGTTGGGATTTCTGCAATTGTGAGTCAGCAGGATTTGTGTCTCTTAAATCACTGAAGCTGTGCCTGGATTAAGAACCCTGGGAATGCTTTCGTACTCCAGATTTCAGCTGTACCTGGTCTCAATTCTGTACTGAGTTGAAGCATGGGCATTAATCAGATTTCTCTCATATGCTTGTTTTCACAGATGAGGGGAAGGTCACAGGGGGAAGCTACAAATTAGGCAGGAAATTGTCTCACAAATGCTCAACTCGGTGGCTGATAAAGTAAAATTTTGGGGTACACTGCATTGTGCAGTAAATCAGCTCATATTCTTATTTGTTCATGGAAATTCTCCCCATGCTTCCTGAATGGTTGGAGGTACATGGGGTTTGATTTCTATAAATGAAAATCTCCAAGTATAAAAATACCTTTAGATATGCTACAGTAAATTCAGCCTGTTAAAGTACAGTTCTTCTTGGATGATACAGAAGGTCTTGAATTTTCCCTGTATTTTCTTAGGAAGTCACCAAATTATTACTAAACTGTGGGTTGTGGCATTACTAGAGTATTTTGACTACTCTGAGATTAGGAAATAGGACATTTCAAATTTGAGTAATATGCAGGCATTGGACCCAGGGGAGTTAATCTAAAATAATTTACCTACTTGTTCATTGATGCTGCTGATAAATGTGAAGCCATTTGCCAGTGGTTGCAGAGAGACTGAAACTGGGTGAGTGTAAATGGGAAGCTGGATAGAGGTCTGTTGTCTTAAAATACCTGCTGAGGAAGAGAAGTGGCATTGAACTCTGAGCTTACTGTCTTTATTTTTCTATACGTGTAAACAAGTTGCAGTGTTGGGAACTTATTGTTACTTAACAGAATGACCTTAAAATGGTTCTGCACAGCAGAGTGGTAACAAGGGATCTGCCACCTCAAAAGCTGTTAAGTGGCCGATTTTCATTCTCCTTCGCAGCAGATCGGATTTCGCATCCGGGATGCTCCTTTCTCACACTGAGGACTTGGGTTTTGTTTCTGTACTTTTCATCAGCTATTCTTAAGAATTTCTGTAAAAGCTGGGGTAGGGAACTGCATTCCCTGCTTCCTGAAGACCATAGGACAATGCTGGTTAATTGGAGAGGTTTTGGCTTTGTTCCTAGCAACCCTGAGTTGTCTTCTAGTGTGATTGGCTTCTGTGGGAAATACAGGCTTAATTTCAAGTGTTGCACCAAAAAATGGCTATCAAAGGGCAAATGATATTCAGTGAGAAGTGTAGACCAACTGTTAGTGCTATATAAATATTTTTTGTAATAAGCATTGCTAAATTATTAGCTGATATAAGATCTTCAATATAGTTTTGAGGGTAACAATTAGAAACAGGGGAGGAGGTGGGAAAAGAGGAAGGAATGTATAAAGGAGTTTAAAAAAAAAAAAAGGCATAATGGGTGTAAGCTTTAGAAGGGACTGGGAACAGGGGGAATGAAGGGCCCTAAGATCCTCCATCTTCCCCTTCCACAATTAATAGTACTTAGTAAGACAGTTTTCCCATTTCATGAGACTTGGTGTGGCTTTTCTGCAGCTTTAAGGAAACAGAAAATAATGCAAGTTCAAAAATAATGAAAGATGAGCCTTCTTAGTTACAGATTAATTTGGCTGAATTTTAATTTGATTACTAAACCCACTGTGTACTGTTGAAGCTAACGTGGGGTGGGTGGGTGTGTGTCAACCACTGTCCTGTAGTCCCTCCTGGGCCATATGTCCCCTGGCTCAGTGATGCCTTTTAATATAGAGAATGTCTTCTTTCCAAATGCTTGTCATGTCAGTGTGCCAAACCACTCCTTATACTCATCATGTTTGTTATGTTAACTGTAACTTAAAATGCTCCAGTGACTCTTTCCTTCCCTCTTCATTTAATTTTGGAGTATGTGGTTAAAAGATGTGTTGTACAGTTATATTAAGTGAGATTAAATATTTGTGTAAGTGTTTTTTTACTTCACGGTGTTCTTGCCTTTGAGAAAAGCATTTACACATGAAAGTTACACAGAAGACCAGGGAATTGAACACTCTATGCATTAAATCTAAAATTATTTAAGCCAGATATCACATAAAGGAAAAATAAATTTCAGCTCCATGCTTTGGGTAGTGAAACTTAAAGGTTTTATCACTCTTCTATGTATGCTGCTTTATGACACTAAACTTCTTTTCCGTGTCCATCTTGGGGACCGTGTCAGCAAGCAGAGTGATGTTGTGTGCAGCTTTCTGGAGGAAAGAATATAATTTCCTGGCTCAGATGTTTCACTTAAAACTTTCAGGATGCTAACATGCTGGTGAATTCTTTCCTTTACAGTCCTTTTGGCAAGGGCACTTTATGGGATGCTGAGGCGGATGCTTTTACCTGTAGTAAAGTTAAGTATTTCACACCTACTCATTTAAAGGTTTCTGAAATGACAAAAACCTGTGATTTCCAAGTTACATGTTACTGCAAATGTATAACTTCTTTAAATTTAAAGTGGAGTAGCATCTGGATGTAATTTCAGGTTTTGAGTTGTGATAGACCTCAGCTGACTCTGTGAGGGGACTTTGAAACTCACTGAATATGTACAGAACACAGCCCTTCATCCCAGCTGCATTGCTAGATGGTCATCTATGGATGATCTTGGGAAAGGGGATGCCATACATCCCTCTCCAAGCATCAAAATTGCTTTAAGATGGCTCACATTTCCCTGCAGAGTTTTCTCTCTGATCTGTAACAAGTGGGTCATCTCTGTGTTTGACTATATCCAGGTACTTGATTATAGACAGTATGTTTTGTTTTGTCAGCATTAAAATCAGTAGAATCATTATAATTCTCATTAAAAATAAGTGAGGTTGACTTGGCAATTAGTTGCCTGTCAAAGAGAAAGAGGATATCCTCAGAGGAACCAGTGAGAACCTCTCCTTGTTTGTCTTTTGATCTTACGTGGTTATCTTCTTGCTTTAAATGCAGCCTTCTGTCTCTTGTGTAGAGCTCACAGCATGATACTTCTGTGTATGCACTGTGATCAGAGATATTCTCAGGTTATTTTCAGAGCCCCAGTAGGGTGTATGTATTCTTTCCACTAAATATTTATTTAGTTATGCTTGCACATCTGGAAAAAAGAAAAAAAAAAAGTATTTACAAATACAGCACTTCATTTCACTAGCTTCTTGCATAGCTTTCCCTTTCATCTGTTTTTCATGGAACTCAACTCCAGTTTCTAGCAAACTAATCAACTAAATTATAGATGCAAATAATATTAGTATGGGGGAGGAAAAGCTCACATTTAGGAAAACTGAGAGAGTACTATCTTGTAGAAAGAGGTTTTTCAATTTAGCAGAAGTACATAAATTGAAATAGCAGAATTCAATCTAGAAATAAAATACATGTCTTTTGGAGCTGAGCAATAAGTTCTTAGTGGCTTGGATTCTTTAAATCAAGATCTTAGCTAAAAGTTTGGGCTGGAAAAGGAAGTTGGCTGAGATTTTGTGATCTTTATTTGGGCTATTTGAAGATGGAGCTTGTGTGGGTGGGGTTATTTTGTTTGGTTGTTTTTTTGGTCCTTAGTCTGTTAAAAATATTCAGGATTTACTGTGGGAAAGAAACTTCATTGGACAGCTTCTCCAGTAATGTACCTTTCCTGAGATGAAAAGATCATGGCCTGTTTAAATAAATAAACCTTCAGTCCTTGATGTCAAGTGCAGCCAGAGCTTTCTCTCTCAGTTATTAGCTTGGAGCAATTTTGCATAAGTTGGATGCTGGGGGGGGGTGTTGCTGTCAGTACACAAAGAGTTTTGAATCTATGAATTTTAAGGCAGAAGAGTACTCTGCCATTTATTCACCATTTTTACATGCCAAGAGAAATGCACAGTCAGATGTCAGCTAGAATCTAATTACTGTAGCCTTTTCTTGAGGAAATAGCAGATTTTGGTTTTAACCTCTTCAGTACTTGCACTCTGCAGTTGAAAACCATAGTTGAAGTTCCCAGGATCTGAGCCTGTCTGAGCATAAGATGAAAGTGTGCTGTGACAGCAATTGCTGTTTTTCTAATATGGTTTCTGGTGTGGTATCTTTGTAACATCATCAAAAAATGAGATTTATTTTAAGTTCAGAAGATACTTGTCGAGGGCTTTTAATATTGTCATCTGAAGGGAGCATACACTGACAAGGTACTTAAAAGATAAATATTTTAAAAGTGAAAGAGCTTTAACACACATGGAGAAATATGACAAACCAGACTTGCATTGAGACAAAATGATTCTGTGCTCTAGTTTACCTCAGTATCTGCTTAAGATGAAGCACTTTCTTCCAAGTGCTTAGCATGAATAAATTGAGACAAGAGGAAATTATTTAGTGGGAGGAACAGTGTTTAAGAGCTGAAATATTACGAAAGGTGACACACGCTAAAAAGTCTTTGACTACTGTATATATGTTTAATTTAAGCAATTTATTTGAGGATCAAAGATGCTAGTGAGCTACTTGTTTGCTGTATTGCACTCTACCCTGCTGATTTCTCAGGAACCCATCTCGAGTCTTTTTCTGTTACTTTATGCAGTTTGTGAACACCTGGGGTGTTCTGTAGATAAGCAGGCTTCCAAAGCATATGATACCGTGTGAGGGGACTCATCACGTATCCGGGGCTAACAGCTGCATGAATTTGTCCAACCCGGTGCAGACCCAGAGTGCCTTAACCAAAATGTGGGATTCTCAGCCTTTCTCACCTCTACTCCCCGGGATTTAAGCTTTTTCAGTCACCGAATATTGTGTATTACCTGTTAATGAGGTGTTAAAAGAGGTGGTTAGAAAGTTTTGAGTAACACAGGAGTAATCTTGATGCCCTTCTAGAGGAAAAATGGGTTTGGAGAACTATTTTCTGTAAATATTCTGTACTCTTTTTTTTACTTCATAAATGAGTGATTTTTAAAAAACAACAGCAAAACCTCAGTCCTAAATATAGAGTTTGGTCTTTGTCCTTGTCAGGCAGATGATGGGGTGTTGAGATGAGAACATTTGAGATAGTGGTGCTGTCCCCTCCTCCCAAAAAATTTCATCCCAATTTTGGAGATGAAAGTAATTTATATCATGGGGGTTTTTATTTCCTAGATGATCTGCTTTCTCAGCCATAAAGGGACACTTATGGTTTGCTTTTTTTATAGAGTGGGCAAAGCAGAATATGCATGTTAATATGCCGTCCTACTTACGCAGCTGACAGCTTTCTGTTGAATCACAACTCTGCTTGTAGGCATTTAAAAATAAATGACAGATTTTGTTAAGAGCCCACTGAAGTTAATGGAAGATGGTTAATGAGTTTAGTGGGAATTTGATTTAGAATCATATGTGTTATCTCTTCTTTGTGAAGATTAATGTGCATTAAAGATGGCAATGCTTTTGTTAATTTAGTTTGAGAATGGTATCATTTTTCTGTTGTAAATGGAATAATGACATTTGATAATTATCAGTCATTATGGCAGAACCGACAACCATATTGGAACGGATCCATGACTTTATTTCCACATGTGCGAATGAAATGATACACAGTTGTCTGCTGCCTGTCCTGCAACAGCAAGGCAGGAGTTTTGAGGATATGTCTGTCCAGGCCTGTAAGTTTGCTATCTTCAAGTTCTTTTATAAGAGCCTGATTAGCAGTGATAGGACTTACCTGTTTTTACACCTACTCTGCCTGTTTCCTGATAACTCCAAGGGACAGTTTGTCCCAGAGCTTTTTTCCAAGTGCAGTTTTGTTAATTGTGCTGAGTAACTGCTTTGGGGAGTAGTCATTTGAGACATTACTGATTTTGAATCCCAGCCTGTCACAGAATATTAATTTAGATCAAGTCAAGGACAGAAGTGGATACAGGTTCCAGTACAGATTATGTGCTTCTGGCACTGTTAAATGGCTCACTTGATCACTGAATATGATGAGTACTGTGGTGTGTAGTGAGTAACCTCTGCAGAGAAAGTGGTATGGGGAAGTGTATGTACAGCACGTGGTTCCTGCTGTTTGTCCCTCAGGAGGGGGGGAGCCGGAGCCCTGTTCCACATGTTCTAATACGTTGCTGCAGTTTACTCGCTGTCATGCATTTGCAAGTCAATACAGGGAAGGGTTTTTCTGAAACACTTCCTTGAATTTTCTGCTTGTTAGGTGCTATCCCGTGCAAATTCCCCAGATATCTAAAAGGTGCGATGAGAGCTATGCCCTTGTGGGATGTGAACCCTGGTGGTAGCGGGAAAGTGGCTATGAGGAATTCTTGTTCTCAAATGTGACCTCCTTGTGAACAGGATTAGTTTGTACTACTCTGCTGGCATTATTGAATGAAAGAATAGTAGTCTAGGACAACGTAAATAAACTAAGAAGGATGATGCAGATACGCAAATGCTAAATTTAGCTTTAAGATGATTATTCTGTGCCTCCTGGATTTCCTGCTTCTCTGGGAACAGCACCTGTGATGTATGTGACTTGTAGCTCTTGGAGAAGTTTGCTATAGAGAATTGAAGACGTTTTTGACATTATTTTTTGCACCTTTAAGTAATATAATGCCTGCTGAAAGTGCAGGTCTAGAAAGAGTAGTTTTAGAGGTTGGCTGTTTCTTGTGATAGCATTTCATGGTGGTCTGGTTCAGCCTCGGGTTTCTTACTAAGCTGTTGGTGGTAGAGAAGATCACTTGGATGGGCACTGAATGTAGTTACTGTGTTCCATGACACAAGAGCATAACATTTGTTGAGAAAAACACCATAGTTACGTGGGAGAAAAATTTTTTCCTAAATTATTAATGCATGTACTGCAACTTTTAACACTAAGTGCCTTATAGTAAAATCTAAAAAGAAGTGAATAGGCATTTTTTTCCCTGTTACTGTAGAAGAGTATCAGCTGGCTTGCTAGAAATCCACAGGTTTGTCCCATATGTGCTTTTGTAGACGATCGGTGGCTGAGTATTTTTGTCATAAATGGCTTTATGGGCTCTGAAGGTGTGTGTAAGGGATAAAGGGGGATTGTAAGTGTCTGGAGGAGTTTTATCTGCAGTGGGTGGGTTTCCTCCTTTTACTGCTTTGCACGGGCGAAGCGGGCAGAGCTGCCGAGTACGGGCTTCCCTTTGCGGGGCCGAAATGTGCGGCTCTTGTGCTGGGGTGACGGTACGGCTCGCTGGATACGCGTGGGAGCCGGCACCGGGACGTTCCCGCTGCCGCGCGCCGATAGGTGGCGGTGTCGGCGCGGCCACGGGCGGCCCCTCGGCGCGTCCCTCGCTCCCGCCGGGCCGTGAGGGGTTTCCCCGCCGCTCCCCGGGCACGATTGTCGCGCCGAGGGGCCGCCCGTGGCCGCGCCGACACCGCCACCTATCGGCGCGCGGCAGCGGGAACGTCCCGGTGCCGGCTCAAACAATCCTGAAAGCTAGTTTGC
>JACBWW010000006.1:3156337-3322217 GCA_020086605.1 Lanius collurio | reverse complement strand
ATTATTATTATTATTCCCTTTTTTCTTTTCTTTTTTTTTTTTCTTTTAAATGCCCCCCGCTCCTGCGGGCGGGGGCCGGCAGAGCGAGCAGCGCTGCGGCCCCCCCCGTGCCGGGGCTGCGCACGCGGGGGGACCGAGCCCCCTCCCCTTCCCCCGCGCGTGCGGGACCGTCCCGCGTGGGCGCCGCCGGCCCGGGCCGCACACGGCGCGGGGGGGCGCGCTAATGAGATGCGCGGGGCGGGGCCCGGGCAGCGCAGCCAATGGGAGGCGGCGCCGGCGCATAAATGATTGGGGGGGGCCGGGATGCCCGGGTTTTGTGCTGCGCGGCGGAGCGCTGACCCCGCTCGGAGCTGGCCGAGCGCAGCCCCGCAGGGTCCCGCAGGGTCCCGGCCCCGCCTCGCCCGGCGGAGCGGCCCCGCACGCACACACGCCTCCGGGAGGAGCGAGACCTGATTTTTTTTTTTTTTTCCCGGGGAGCGTTTCTGGCCGCGGTTGCATGAATGCCCAATGTTGTAGACCGGTGGCAATGGATCTAGGAGTTTATCAACTAAGACACTTCTCGATTTCGTTCTTATCGTCCTTGCTGGGCACCGACAACTCGTCTCTGAGGCTCGACAGTAGGTAAATAAGTGTTGTGTCCGAGCGGCTCTGCTGGCGCGGCAGTAGCAGGGCAGGTGAGCGCCGGGCTGGCTCCTTTGTCCGGGGGAGCCGCAGCGGCGGCACCGGCTCCCGCCTCTCCCTCCGGAGGTGCTGCCCTCCCCGGCGCCCAGCGCTTCTGCCGCAGCCTGTGATTGAGCTCCATCTTTGTGGCCCATCGGGGGGTAAAATGTGGGGATATTTGGAAGAGCTGTGGTCTGGGGGCTCGGCGCGGCTTTACAGGTTGCTTTGCTGCATTAGAGCATCCTAGTGAGGCGGCGGCAGGGCAGCGTTAGGATGACTTTCCCAGCCAACTGGCTACCAATGCTCGCGTCTCTTGTCTCTTAAATAATTCAGCCGCTGCTAATGTTGTATGTTTTTTTTTCTTCTCTTTCTTTCTCTCTTGCAGCTCCTCTGGTGCAAGCGTAGTTGCTATCGACAACAAAATCGAGCAAGCGATGGTACGTACCGATGGGAGCATAAAACCTTGTTCGTGTTTGAAGCAGTAAACAATATGGGGATGCGGTGGCGATGGTTAACCCGTGCGGGGACACGTTTCGGTAGCGCAGCCGGGGACGGAAGGGGAGGCACGGGTTTGGTTTCGGGAGCTTTTTTTATTTGTTTTATTTTTATTTGTAATTGATCAAAGGCTTCCTGCGGGGTGGAATGCGCACGTTTGTGTATTGATGCCGGGGAGGGAATGACGGCATTGCGCTTGGCTCCTGCCTCCCCAAACGATTGATCCCGGCTCCATGCGGCGGCGGAGGGGCGCTGCTGGGCAGAAAGCCGCACGTATTTGTGGGGTTTTACAGTCCCAAAGAAGGGGGCGTTTTGGGGTACTTTTCTTTTTATTTTTTTAACTCTTCCCCGTAGCGCAGGCGAGCGCAATCCTAACGAGCGCATCCCCCGCCGGCTGCAGCCGGGGCATCCCCCGCGGGCAGCACAGGCACCGCAGTGCCCGGAGCTGGCGGCTGCACCTCGGGGGCCGCCGTGGCCGCTGCCCCGGCCCCCGCCCGCCGCGGTGCCGGGGGCCCGGCCGCCCTTTGTTACTGGAGCGGTGCCTGGAGCCGCTCTCCCGGGAGCCTCTCCGGCTGTTGCTAGGCAAACTCCGAGCCTTTAACTCCCGGCTATAAATAACTCGTCCGCCCATTGGCCACGCCGAGCTCTGGCGTCACCCGCGGCCGCGCGCGGACGGCGGGAGGGAGGGAACTGCGGCAACCTGCGCCCAGAACTGGCTGCAGCCGGCGCGCGCGGGGGCGGGGCCTGCTGCCGGGGGCGGGGCCGCTGTGCGGGCCGGGTCGCACGTGTGTGCCGGGCCCGGCGGCGGTGACAGCCCGGCCCCGCACGGCACGGCCGCTGCCGGGACAGCGCTGCCCGGGGCCGCGGGTCGCACCGGCCTTCTGCATGGCGGGGTCTGCTGCGAGCCCGGGCGCTGCGCTGCTTTCCTAAGTCACACACTCTCTCATGTGTTTCAGGATCTGGTAAAGAGTCACTTGATGTATGCAGTACGGGAGGAAGT
Organism: Lanius collurio; assembly: GCA_020086605.1. Lineage (NCBI taxonomy): Eukaryota > Metazoa > Chordata > Aves > Passeriformes > Laniidae > Lanius > Lanius collurio. The sequence continues at coordinate 3,320,062 of JACBWW010000006.1, read as the reverse complement.
GGAGGTCCTCAAAGAGCAAATCAAAGAGCTGATAGAGAAGAACTCGCAGCTGGAGCAAGAAAACACTCTGCTAAAAACACTTGCCAGCCCAGAGCAGCTTGCCCAGTTCCAAGCACAGCTGCAGACTGGTTCTCCGCCTTCCTCTTCCCAATCACAAGGGACAACACAGCAGCCTGCTCAGCCAGCATCACAGGGCTCAGGGCCTTCAGCATAGCTCAAGATGTCATCACCATCATGATTGCTGGCCTCTGGACTGCCCAGAGCGAGGAGGACTAGCGGGAATCCGCCACAGCCACCCTTCATCCATTTCAATGCACATTGCAACCCAGACTGAGGACTCCATGCCTTGCACACATCAGGAGAGGCTTGTCCCCCTTGTATTACACTCTCATCTGTCTCTCTCTTACCTCCCTTACCCCTTTGGCTTGAAGGAGTCTATGTTCTTAGGTTGGTTGAATAAAATAAACTTCTTACAGAGAATTAGCACAAGTACACTGGGGACTCGAGCAGCTTCTGCAAATGGCTGAGAAACGAAGCTGCATGCCTGATTTTTTTGGTTTGTTTTTAAATCTTCCACTCATCCAGTGATACAGCTGATACAAGTGCTTTTTGAGCTTGGAAATGTGAAGAAGTAGACTGGAGTAAAAACTGATGGCTCAATCCCCTGTAGTGCGTTGTGGTTCCAAAATGTGGACTGGTGCATAGGATCTAAGAGGAAGAGGGAGAAAGGTAATCTCAGTGTTTAACACTTAAATTGTCACCTGAAACCTTAAGTGCAAATATTTGCACCGTTTTCTGAAGCAGTGGACAGGTGCATAAAGCTGTATTATATATAGAAAACAGGTAGGTGACAATGCAGTTGTTGGGTCATAGGATAATTATAATGAAGGTTATTTGCCTACTGTATATTTGTGTATTTAGTGTAATTACTTTGTAAAATAGAAAACTGTAACTATTTAGGTTGTACAGATTGAGGTTTAGTTGTTTCATTGGCTGATCTGAAGAAGTTTAAGACTTTTTTTTTTTATGCTACATAAATAAGAATGCACCTACGCAACTGTTCAGAATTTGGCAGATTGATGCTGTTTGTGTAACTTCTGAAGTTCCCTGGCTGCTGATTATCTTGAAGTAAATCATTGTTCATTGTAGTTTGGTTCAAGATGGGAAAAACCACTCCAAAAACTATCAAGCCCTGCTAGGAAAGAATTAAAGAAAAAAAAATGGATTTCCCAGTATGGATTTTTTTGCATATGATCTGTATAGTAGTATGCATATGTTTTTGTGCATGTTCTCTACAGTTGTAACACGTCAATGTATTTAACTGTTGCACTTGTCAACTTTCAATAAAGCATACAATGTTGATAAATCACTGTTTGTATATTTCACTGGTGTTAACCGCAGCCACTTTTAGGATGTTGCAATGCAGTTTTACATGGGTAGGGAGGTCAGGAAGCCGAAGTCTTGATGCAAGAATCCTGCATGTTGGCTTTAAAACTTTTGTTTCAGCTCAAAATGCAGCTCCTGCTTTCCACAGCTCTTAAAAACAGGCAGATACTGACGTTAGACAAAGGAGGAGGGAGTAGGGCACCTGACTGAGCAAAGCGGATGGGTTTGGTCCTGTCCTGTATGGTCAGGACTGTAGAGCTGCCGATATCTTCTGTATATGAATATATAAGTTGTTCCCTAGTGGCAAACTGCCCTTGCCTGTGCACTGGTCATCACATGCTGGCACAGCTCCACCCTTAACTCAGGGTGACAAAGGCAGTAAGCACTGCAGCTATCCCACCACGTCAGCCTGTGTTACAGTATTAATTCTGCCTTCTGAAAAATGTTGGGAAGAATTTGCACTTTTGTGTGTGTATTGGAAAAAATGCTTCCTTAGTAATACAGATTAAAGCAAACTGGATCTAAGTTTACGAATTTGTAAGTGAATGAGTGGCAAAGGTGTGATTGATGCCAGGGGAGCAAAGGAATTTGCAGTTTTACAGCAGTGACCTAAAATGTGAATACAAGAAATTAATTTGACTTAAAATATAGGGGTTAATTACAAGGGTTTTTTTATAGGGTCATATGACTGCTTACTTCATGTAATGAAAATCAGGAGATACTATTTTTGTGAGACTTCTTGTTATTGAGTGAAATTAAATGTAGCAGAGGAAACTAGAAGGCTGAGGGTTCAAAGGTAGGACAGGTCACTCTTTTGTGTCTTTTATAGCTAAATATTTTGGTGGATACTTACCATGTTGTAGTTCAGGCACTTTTTAGCTGAATCACAGGTAATTGAATTGCCTTTATTGGGATTGCTGTATCAAAGTGCTTGTGTGAGTGTGAACTTGAATTCATAGTTTGTGTTCTTGAGGTTTCCCTGTACAATTTAAGAGTGTTCTTAATGAGGAAACACCAGAGAGAAATTCAGGGTTTTTCTTTTTCATGGATTAAGCTAAAATTAGAAGCTGATAACGGCCTTTGTGGCAGAACAACACTTGAATTATTTGGATCAGACAAAAGGAATGCTAATTTTGGTGCTTTTTAAAGGGCTTAATTGTCTCCAGTTGCTTTTATATTCTGTCTCTTTAGCGCTTCCAGGCCCTAACATTGTGAAGATTGACTTTTTATATACTTACACGGATCGGCTTTTTCTCCTGCTTCAGTTACCAAAATTTGCAAAGAGGTGTTGGTTTGGGTCTCATTTGTTTGTTTAAAAATGAAATGGACCTCTGAATTTCTTTCTTTGAAGAACAGCCTCAGCATATTCGAAATTCAATATTTTTTTTTTTAACTGTTCTTTAATAAAGGATTTGAAAGGCTTCAGGATTTTGGTTAGGTAATACATTAATAATTTTAATACACTGCAATTAACAGTGCAAATCACTGTCGGCAAATCTGATCGACTGTGTACTGAGTAGTTCTAAACTAGAACTGGTTCTTGGAGCTGTTTATTAATTGCTAAAGTGAGGCCAAGCAATATTTTGTTGCTGTGATGATTTTAGCAATAGCTCTGTCAAAGCTGCAGCTTCTTCATGAAATGGATTCAAATTGACTAAAATTGCATTTGAAATCCAGACAAAGAGTAGATGTTTGTCAGTTATGTTGTAATACTACTGGAATGAATTGTTTTGATTTTTGCTTTTGTTCTAGAACAAATAATTGTTCAGAGAACTTTAAATCAAATGTTATCAGTGGTCAAGAGTGTTGTCTTTTCCACCAAAATTTTTCTTTTTACAAACTCTTTGATGCTCATGTTTTCATTCACATTGAGAGTCAAATGTAACCCATCTTTTATATGTGAAGCTTTTTATTCTCTGCCTATCTCCAATTCAGTAACTCTTCAGTCTATATTGAAGTTGTTTGTAATTCAATTTCTTTTTGTCAATTAGCTGCACACTGGCTTTATTTTCACCAGCAATATGGTAAACTGACCAAAGGAAATGATCACTGAGACCAGGTTGCTGGGGTTTTTTTTCCCCTTACAGCTTCTCTTTTTTTTTTTTTTTTTTTTTTTTTTTTTTTTTTTAACCCAATACATTTTTGGAAAATAATTCTGAGACAAGTCTAGGTGGTTCAGATTCTGGGGCCTCTGCAAATACCTGAGAGTGCTGGCTGTAGCTTAGGTAGAGCTATTTTCCTCAGAGTAGCTGGTATGGGGCTGTGTTTTGGATTTGTGACCAAAACAGCGTTGATAACACAGGGATGTGTTTGTTACAGCTGGGCGGTGCTGACACCGAGGCAGGGCCTTTTCTGCCTCTCACCCCACCCCAGCAGAGAGAGGGCTGTGAGGGGACACAGCCTGGACAGCTGACCCCAACTGACCACAGGGGTATCCCATAATATACAGTGTTGTGCTCAGCATATAGAGCTGGGGGAAGAAAGGGAGGACATTCAGAGTGATGGTGGTGGTCTTCCGAAATGACTGTTAAATGTGATGGAGCCCTGCTTTCCTGGAGATGGCTGAACACCTGCCTGCCTCTGGGGAGTCGTGAATGGATTCCTTATTTTGTGTCTCTGTTAAACTGTCTTTATCTCAATGCAGGAGTTTTTTCACTTTTCTGATTCTCTCCCCTGTCCCACTGTGGGGGAGTGAGGAAGTGACTGTTGTGGAAGGAAAGAGAAATAAGAGCAAGTGGCTGTTGTGGCACTTAGTAACTGCCTGAGGTTAAACCACAACAGTCCTTTTTGTTGCCTGCCATGGGGCTCAAAGTACCACCAGATGTGATTGGAATGTGCCAGATCGATTTTATAGCTATTTTTGCTGTTTTGCTATTAATCGACAGGCTCCTGTTTGCCGTAGGGCTTGCTTGCTTGAGTGTAGTGCTTATTAGTGGCTGCTCACTGCACTACTGTGCTGCTTATCACCTTACTCTGTGGTGCCTGGGAACATTTTGATAACAGCCATGGCGATGTGTCGGGCTGGCAGATGGCCAGAGCTGCTGCTGTTGTGCTGCTGTTCTGGACAGGCTGGAACTCCAGAATGAACTCAAGTGGAAGGGCCTGTGATCTGTGGGTGAGTCCATGTGGGAGCTGGACACCCTGAGGCATCTGTGGCCCTGGATAAGCCCATGCCAGAGCAGGTGCATCTCACAGCATCTGTGGCGATGTGCCACAGCAGCTGGACCTCTGAAGGGATTGTGGCCCAAGGGTAAATCCATCCTGGAGAAGGCACACCTTGAAACATGTGCTTGAGGTCATGTTCAGTACCCGAAAGTGTACTCCTAGGCTGTGGATAAGCCTAGGAGAGAGCAAATACACCTCAGGAGGGACTGCAGTCATGGGTGAGGCTATGCTGGAGCAAGTACATCTCTGAAGGCATTGTGGCCCATGGAAAAGACTGTGCTGAAACTGGTCTACCTCAAAGCAGCTGTGGCTGTGGGTAAGTCCGTGTCACAGCAGGTAGACCCCTGAAGATCTGTGGCTAGTAGGTAAGGTTTCACTTGGAGCACAGGTACACTCCTAAGGGACTGCGGTCTGTGGAAAAGTCCAAGCCCAGAGCAGGGCAAGCTGGGAGGGGACACAGCCTCCACAGAGGAGTTAACTGCAATTTTAAACCCCATGGTCTGGTCCAAATGAACCAGGGGTGGAGGCTGTAATGGAAACATCTTGAAATTGTTGTAATATGGAGTTTGAGTTGCACGTTACAGGAATTACTACAGCAGGAATCACCCAAACTGTGGAGGACAAGCCTTACAGGAAACAGTGCAAGTGCAGCAGTGACCTGACCTGGCTTGGGTGCCCAGTAACTCCACACAGCACACCACCTCTCCTGTCCTGAGTGACACCAAAGTTGTGGAGTAAATGAACTCAAAGGACGGTTTGTGGATGCCTGACAGATGTTTCACAGGAGTTATCCATGGACTAAGGAAATGATACCTGTGTATTATATCAAAGGATGGTGACAGTGGTGGTGGGTAATGAGGTTGTATTGGATAGTGTGGGACCTGAGCGTGATGTAAATGGTATAGAATCAGGAATGGAGAATATGCTGGCTTGGGCTGGGATAGAGCTAGTATTCATTATAGTAGCTAGTGAGGGGCTATAGTTTGGTTTTGTGTGAACATGTTGATAACACAGGGATGTGTTTGTTACAGCTGGGCGGTGCTGACACTGAGGCAGGGCCTTTTCTGCCTCTCACCCCACCCCATCAGAGAGAGGGCTGGGGGTGCACAAGGAGCTGGGAGGGGACACAGCTGGGACAGCTGACCTCAAACGGATATTCCAGACCATGTGGCATCATACTCAGCCTATAAAGCTGGGGGAAGAAGAAAAGAGAAAGGATGTTTGGAATTAGGGGGTTTGTCTTCCCAAGTCACCATTACATGTGATGAAGCCCTGCTTTCCTGGGGATGGCTGAACACCTGCCTGACCATGGGAAGTGGTGAATGGATTCCCTGTTGTGCTTTCCTTGTGTGTGCAGCTTTTGCTTTACCTGTTAAACTGTCTTGATATCAAACCATAAGTCTTCTCACTTCTCTGAATCTCTCCCCCATCCCAGGGGAGGGGTGAGGGGGTAAGTGAGCAAGTGACTGTTGTGAAAGGAAAGAGAAGTACTCTTCAATAACATGCCTGGAAACTGTCCAGAGAGCACCCAGACAAAACCTCCCAGCAGCAGGGGAGTAAATGCAGCTCCTTAGAGATGCTTCTCCCTAATTCTTACGGAATAAATCAATGCCTGGGTGGCAGCTTCCTGTGTTTCAGCTGCAGAAAGAGCCCCAGAAGGCTATTTGGGAATTACCACCCTTGATTTTTTGTAGCTACAAATTTCAATACAAAGAATTTTAATTATTATTTATTCCCTGCAGGGAGAAATAGCAGCTTGCTAGCTGAAGGCATACTTGTTTACTTAATATGTGCCATTTGCAAAACCTCTCGTTAAGCATCCTGAGCACGTTAGTAACAGGCCACATCTTACAGATGATGCATTATTTCTCACTTTTCTCCTCTCTCTTTAGGATTATGTTTTTTAACTTCCTGGCAAATTGTCTGCTAGAGTAAGTCTGAAAAAAGTTAGAAATTCAAGAAAATCAACCCAATTCCAACCCAGTTCCAACCTTTGCTGTTCAGTGTTATTTCAGATGTATAAAATTAAATGGAGGATGGTTGCTGGGGGGAGCTCCTGAAAAGCCTGGAATGAACTTAGGCATTTGAAATGTTTGGGGATATTCTGAAAAACTCCTGCCACTGGGCCAGTCCTTTTCCTGCAATGAGTAAGCAGACTCTTCTGACTGCATTTATTTAGTATGTGCTGAGCTAGGTCAACAAATGGTCTGCTTGAAGATCCCAGGCAAGGAGTTTCCAGCAGACACTGGCAACTGCCCTCCTCAACTGGGGTCCAATTTCCAACAGGAGCAAAGCCAAGCTCAACAATGAAGTTAAAAGTCAAACCATGAATAAACTGACTTCCTTACATTGTAAATACATCGGAAAAGGGCAGCAGTTCAAAAGGGAAAATGAGCAAAACTCTGATTATTTTTCTTGAAACTGAATCCCAGGGGGTGATTGTCCATTGAATTGCCCCCAGGAGAGTTGTGCCATGCCAAGAAGCAAGAGAGTTTTGGTAGGACATGGCCAAGAAGCCTCCAAAGTATTGCACAACAGGAATTTGGGTACAGCGTCACAATCAGCTGAGGAAAGGGAAAATAGTTCTCAAAACCCCTATTCCTGAGCTAAGCCAGATTCTCAGGCCATCTTGAAGCCTAATTTTGATTCTTCAGCTGCGTTGGGTGGGGGTGGTTTTTCAGCGATGTGTATGTGGTAACACACTGGATGTGGATCAAGTCATCATGAGAAAGTAGCTACACGTGAAAAAAGGTCATAATGCTCCAATTTATAGTCTTGTAGTTTGGAGGGACTGAGAGCTCTGTTAAAGTTCTCCCTCTTTGGAGCTCTAAAGGCACTGTAAAATGATGAGAGGTTTTGATCTGGCAAGTGCAAGCTCAGGGCAAACGCACCTTAATCTTGGAAGTAACAAAAGGGCAGCAAATAAAACTATTCAGCCTTTAAAACCAAATTCAAAGAGAACAAACCTCTATGGCCTACAGAATGGAAAGCAGAGGAAGTTGTTCATCAAGAATTACTGGAAGCAATGGAGATGAGCTTATTTATGGATTATTTAAATTACTGTTATCTGCTTTCCAGTCTGACATACACTCAGGATCTCTAGGATTTGGAAGCTGGATATCGGTGCTGAGGAGAGGTTTCAGATCTCTCCCCGCACCCCCCTTCCCTGCCTCCCCCTCCCCCCCCCCCAAAAAAAACCTTGTTAAAATAATCTACCTGCATTATGTTCTCTGTGGAGGCTGCAGTAAATGGCCATTCTTCTTTCCATTAGTTTTATTACTGAGATCCTCCCTGTTTTGCCTCTTTGCTCCTGCTTTAATTGAAGCTCTGCTAGCAGATAGCCATCAGAAAAGACATCTGCAATTCAATTAGATCTGTGCTTAAACTCATGATCTCTGTGAAAACGGCCGGCCTCTGCCAGAAGAGAGTGCCCTCCATGGGCTCACTGGGCCTGCAGCCTGCAGTGCTTTGCACTTGGTCCTCCCTGCTGCCCTGCCGGCCCCGCTTACAAGTGCTTGAAATGAGGACCCATTCCCCTCAGGAGGCTTGTAGGGGCTCCTTTCCTCTTCCTTGCAAAGCCAGAGAGAAGTTGGAAACTTGGCACCACTGAGAGGCCATGAAACCAGCTTTGTAATGAACTGAAAGTGGTTGCTGCAGAGTAGAATCTTTCTGCCATGGGAGGTAGGATGTTAAGGATTTCCAAAGGTGATCTGGGGTAATTTATTGCATCTTTTGCACAGACATGAACGCATGATGAATTTATAGGAATGTCCATACCGGAAGAAATTGGGCTTTTCCACTGACTTAATTCAGTCTCTGGTGCTGTAAGTGGCACATTTCCCTGGTGCCAGCTGCTCTAGGGCCACCATTCCTGCTTGCAGTGACCCTATGAGGTGACTGAGGTGAGGACCAAACATCTGGGCAGGCCAGACCACTGAACCCCTGCAAGGAACAGCTCTTTGGAAATATTTCCGTGACCCTAGATGTAAATGTGGTCTCTAAGTGGTGTCAGGCTGGTCCCTGACACAAACCACCACCTTGTTTATAAATGCTCCAGAAGGATGTTACAAAGTGCTTCAGTGGTCTGTCTTACTTAAAGCATTTGTAAGAACTGATTATAATGGCTTGCAAAATCACAAGTGAAAGAAGTCAGAAGGGAGGTTTGTGTGGGCTTCTTTGTGGAAAAGATGCAGTTGATGAAAACCCTGGATCTGAGGAGAAATGAAAAGTGAAGGTGAGTATGGATTTGATTTGCAGCACACTGCAAGCTCCCCTGCCTTCAGGGAGAAGTGACCCCCAGCTGACAGAGGGGAAAACTGAATACTTTCCTGGGATGGGAGAAATTTGAATGGGGATCAGAGCAATGCAGGTGAGTGTAGCAGAGGGGTTGGAGTGCTGTACCTGTCTGTGCCCCTGAGTACAGGGTTTAGCAAAGCCTTGGTGAGAAGCCTGCAGCCATGGGCTTTCTCCATCTGCCTTTCACAATATTGTTGTTCTTAGTGTATTTTTAATAAATGAAGTCTTATAGGAGAAGGAAAATCTAACAGGGGTCTCTACCTGTTTTAAAGAGTTGACAGTAAGGAGGTTTGGGGCTGCTTTTCTACTGGAGCATCCTCAAAGCCTGCAGCGTTTTAACTTGCTCCTGGACAATCTGGGTTTTGGCAGAACACGTGTGTGTGCCCAGACACCCCTGGCCATCCATGCTGAGCCGTTGGCTCAGGAGGTGGAAGGCCTGTAAGACAGGTGACATGGGAGCTTCCAGCTGGCCACTGCCGATTCACCCTTCCCTCGAGGAGCTCCTCGTGAAGTTTCTGCCCCCAGCTAGTGGGTGAGGCACATGGGGCAAGGAGAGGGCTGCACCTCTGCACCCTGTAGCCCAGAGGAAAACACTTCCAGTTTCTATGGATTTCCTTATTTCATCTGAGCATTGCTGCTCATAGGCACTCTGGAGGTAAAATTAACTTGTATCACAGTTCTCTTTGCATTTCACCACACTGCTTCAGTGGCAAGCAGCCCTTTATTTTAAAAAGTTTCCTTTTGAGGATGTGAAACTATAGGTATCAGTTGTTAGTAATTTAGAGAGGAAAGAATTATTGTATCAATGCTAAAAAAATTAATCTAAATATAAAACACTCTGTAGAAAGCAACAGCCCACAGTGCTGTCCACAGTGATGTACAGCCCAGGGGGAAGAAAGAATCCTTCCAGCAAAGCCTGGCAGTTCATTGCTGATCCAGCTCCTGGAAGACCAGCCAAGCTAGGGAAAGGTCGAAATGAAAACATGTGCACCCTTTTCAGATGTTGTATATGAAAACTCTCAGACATTAATTTTCCTTTTATAAAGAGAGAAAAGAAAAGCAACCTTTATTTTTGGTCTAAATTTTCACAAAACACCATTTCTATATATACTTAACTTCAAAGTTTGCCAATGAAGCTACTTGGCAACATCAGTACAGAGAGAGGATATATCAGCTATAATCTATGTTAGAGGCAAACCTAGGATAAACCTTCAATATTGCTGATTTCTGATGACCTTATCATAATGCCAAATAGATTTGATTCCCATTAAAATGTGAGCTCCTGAAATAATGCTACTCCTGTGAGACTTGTACCATCTATTAAGAATGAGTCAGATTCTAGCCTTGGGTTTCTGGGTAAAAGAGCTGAAAATATCAACAAGCTGCAATACACCAAGATAGAAATCAGAAAAGAAATAAGAGAAAAAAAAAATCCAGAATTGCTTTTTAAGATTAAATGACATATTTGGCCTGAAATTCTGGGTAGTTTGACAACTCTGAAATCATGTTGTAGCAAACCTGTGTTGTGACAATGACACAATCTGCCTTTGGTGTCATGGTGCCCTGATCCTGCAACAAATTAATTAAGGGTTTGGGGTTAAACAAACACAGAATCAATCTTTCTGTTTCACAAAGTGGGACTGATTTTTTTTCCCTTGATGTGTGATAGTTTCGTGATATTTAAGCATATGCTGGATTTTTAACCTTAAACACCATTGATGTATTTCCCTCCCAAGGAGCATTTTGTATTCAATGTGTTTTATCTGGTGACTCATATTATCTGCAAATAATCAAGCTGAAATACTAATTGCTTTTGAAGAGGGAATAAAGGATGACATTGTTCTGGATCATCAAAAGCAATTCAATCTGTTCCTCAAGGCAGGAATAAAGGTTGCAGCCTTGTTTACAAAACTGGGGAAGGCAAAGGGCCACTCTCTTTCAGCTGTGCAGATGGGTGAGGAGAAACAGTGCTCAGAGTGGGGTTGTAGAATGCTACAACTCTACTGAGCCTCTTAAAAGTAGCATTCAGTTCAGAGGCAGTGGTGTTCATTCACTCACCCCAAAAGAATCTGGAGGGCTTTTATTATAGCTCTACAACCTGGGCAGTGTTTGGCACCAACTGCTTTGTAGAAGATTGTTTCCCTGGAGCTCTTGCGGACTGTGCCCAGGCACCAGGGCTGATGCCCTTCAGCGCCCAGGGCCACAGCCACCCTACAGCCAGTGGTGTTTTTGCACAGTAGCCCCAGCGGCGAGGTTTGTGGATCCAGAACTCTCCCACAACAGGTTTCCTAAAGCTTAGGTTGTTCTGAAGGGCCAAGAGAAACCTCTGACTTTTCTGTTTTTCACAAACTGCTGGCTAAGTCAACAAGACTGAAAGATAGCAACAGCCACTTTCAGCAAAAATAACCAGTAGCAGTAATAGTCCCATCTCCGGTCCCCTACATGTCGTCCTTTCAGAATTTCATCAGGAGCATAGCAAAGGACAGGAGAGATGTTTGAAAAACTGGAATTATAGAATAATAGCATTGCTGCTGGTTGGTTTGCCATGCTCAACCCAAGCCTCTAGCCTCCCAGGCTCTGGATTTAAGGGCCTGGAGGGAAAGCCGTATGAGGAGTGGCTGAGGTCACTTGGTCTGTTCAGCCTGGAGGAGACTGAGGGGAGACCTCAGTGCAGTTACAACTTCCTTGTAAGGGGAAGAGGAGGGACAGTCACTGATCTCTTCAATCTGGTGACCACTGACAGGACCTGAGGGAATGGCCTCAGGTTGTGTCAGGGGAGGTTTAGGTTGGATATCAGGAAAAGGTTCTTCACCCAGAGGGTGGTTGGGCACTGGAACAGGCTCCCCAGGGCAGCGGTCACAGCACCAAGCCTGACAGAGACCAAGAAGCATTTCCACAATGTTCTCAGGCACATGGTGTGTGACTCTTGGGGATGGTGCTGTGCAGGGCCAGGAGCTGGACTCAATGGTCCTTGGGGCTCCCTTCCAACTCAGCATATTCTGTGATCTTGTGAATAATGATTTAATGCACATTGAAATACTTACTGCTGGATTGAAATGACAAATGTACACAATCCTACAGCTTTTGTTTCCAAACAACCCACTTTTGAAAGAGGAGAGGATAATCTAAGGCTTAATTGTTTCTTGAGCAGCCTTTGTTCCACTGACGCTAGAAAGTCATTTTCCGGGCAGTGACACCTGCTGACCCAAAGTATCAGGGGATGAAAGCAGACCCAAACATGAAGTGACCTGTGCTTGGTGCCTGTTTGTGCTGTACATACTGACACAGAACCCTGCTGTGCAGTGGCTCGGGCTGTGCTCAGACATGCTTCATGTGTTGATGCTGCACCAGCGTGTGGTTGTATTGGACAAACAACTCGCTGTGCCAAAATGCCCCCAGACTGGTGCTGCCTTGGGTCTTCTCCTGACCTTGGGTGGTGTGATACGAGTTCTTCAACCCCAGACTGGTTCAAATGCATGCTTGAAATGGAGTTATTTTGGGAGTTAGAAGGGTTGGGCACTGTGCCTCGGATGGCACATGCCTGGAATGGGAGATGACACCTGCACCACCACCACCTCCACAGCAAATCCTGCTGCTGCAGGTAAGGATACAAGATCACACTTGGGCAGACCTGAGACTGGTTATCTCCTGACCTGGGATTCATCACGTAATTGCAGGGACACAGTAGCATAGATGTAGAATGACTGAACATTTAAGGGACCTGTGGAGGTCATGTTGTCCAACTTCTCACTCAAAGCAGGGCTAATTTTGGCATTAGGGTGGATCACTCAGGAGTGTGTTCACCTGAGTGTTGGAAACCTCCAAGGACAAAAAATCCACAGCCCTCCTGGTCAATCTCTCCCAGTTTTTGCAACATTGTTTGGGTTTTTTCTTAATACCCAATCAGACTTTTTTGACGCAACTTTTGTCTTGGCCCATGAAGTTTCTCACCTCCTTTGGGGTGAGATAATTTGCAAGTTGCAGATGAGGAGGAGTGCCCATCTTTTCCCACTGGTGAGACCTTGTGCATGCTGCTTCCCTTCTACTACCAGTTATCCTGGGTTGCAGACACCTCCGCCAGCTGCCGTGTCCATGGGAGATAACCAACCCTTCCTGAGCTGTGACTGTCCTCATGGAAAGCTGGAATAGCTTCTGCTGACAAAGCAGGGGAAAACCTGCTTTTAGGGGGAGAAGGAGAGGCTGGTTGTCTTTACCTGCTCCACCTGCAGCTCCTTTGCTCAAGGCCTGCACACTGACACCCCACCTGTGTCTGTGCTGTCCATGTGCTTGGCATGGGTGACTGTGGAAGAGCTCATCTTCTCTTCAGAATGCAAATTAAGACAAAAATTACAATGTGCATTTGTTTGTTTGTTTGTTTGTTTGTTTGTTTTTCCACAGTGTGTAGCTGCAGTATTTATGTTATTGGAAAGCCATGGGCTCTCTCTGGAGTCATCCTGCATCCCAGGATAAAAGGCAAACATGTAGGGGGGCTAGTTGGAGCAGTGCATTTGAGAAATATGGATGAAATAATCCTCAAGCAATTAATTTATTTAGGAATGACAAAAGAGCTACCAGGTGATTCCTTTGTTTTCTGACAGGTACAAAAATGTTTTGTCTATAAAAAGGCTTTTAAAAAAAGTTTTTTATGTTGAATCCATCAGAATTTTTTCAATGAAGTGTTTTTGACAGAAGATACTGATCAAAATTAAAAGGATTACAAAAAAATAGCCAAAAATGCCACAAAGTGGTCATAAATCTGTAGAAGAAAAATATAAGAGGAAAGTTTTCAATTAATAAATTGTTCATTTAAAAAAATCTGGAATTTCACAGTGATATTTTTAAAGTTATATGTTCCATAGGATTTTTTTAACATCATGGTTGATATGTCATGAAATCATCATGGCATGTAATAACATCTTATCATTTCTAGCTCAGAGTGTTGCCTGTTTGTTGTAGTGAAACTGTTTGGCACCTGATCAAAGTGTCTCCTGTCTTGTAAGAAAAATAATGTCAAACTTCCATTACAACACAGACGAGAGATGCTTTGATGTAGAAAAGAAAATATGTTAGTGTTTACTAACTGGCAGATGGTTTTAATAGTTTTAAAATGAAACAGAATAAAAAAAATAATAAAGTTTTCCTATATAATATGCATGAAATGCCATGAAGTCATATGAAAAAACCCTAAGCCAGAGATAAAAAGCAGGAAAGAGCATTTCTTAAGAGAAAGTGACCTTTTTTTGGTAAGGACTTTTCCTTTGCCTTTTGCTTTTGTCCAGGCTGGGTTTGCCGGGCACTGAGTATGCCCTGCACTCTGCTGCTGGGATTGGGGCATGGAGCTGGCAAGGGCTGTGAGGCTGGAAATGCCTGACTTGTTTAAGAAGATGGATGAGGTTGACCCATGTGACAAATATGACTCCTGCATTGTTGCCATTGGCTTGTTTAATGTCCAAAAAGAATTCCAGATCAGCAAGAGCCTATTTTTGGCAAATACATTTCTTAAACAAAAATAAAACTCAAAAGAGCTGCCCAATCTGGAACATAAACTTGAGACAGTTATCTGTGGTACTTGGGGATCTGTTCCAGGAAACAGTGTGCTGAGGTCCACGTCTGACTCCAGCTATTTGGGGAACTGGGTGCCAGCATCATATCATATCATATGTGTCATTGTTACTATTTTGGGTTTTTTTTAATTTTATTTTTTTTAATTCCATCATCAAACATAATCTTATGATAGTGTGCACACAGTGAACAGCATCCAGAAATAAACACACACACAAAAAATGCCCCCCAGTGAGAGCAGAGGGAAATCAGACCAGCTCCTGGCTGGCTTGCCAATATGGTTTAAATCAGTATAAAGCAAAAATGCTGTTTTGTGTTGCAGGTCCTTGCAGTTAGGTAGGTTGGTAGAAGCCTAGTGAGGGTTCCCATTCCCCTCTGATAACCCATCCTGCCCTCCTTTAACTGTTTCATTGCTGACTGTAGCATCATTTAGGCTGGAAAAGACCATCTAGTCCAACCACAGAGCAACAGCTGAGCTTGCAGCTGCCAGCAGCATGGCAGGCTGGTGGTGGGGCATCCCACTAGTGTCCTAGCACAGGCTTCCAGCTGCACAGGCTTCTGCCAAATGGAAAAGCAGCTGACTGCTGGCCTTTCTGCATCAGACTGTGGTAAGTCCTTAGAAGACATAGGATGGCCAGAAACGTGTTTGCATTTGTGCCATCAGAACTGGGGGTGTTCGGAGAGGCACTGCTGTGCTATAAGGAGAGGCAGTTGTGACATGGAATGGCTGTGCTTCCTGACTGTTCCTGAGGGCCTGCCTGAGCCTGCAGTCCTCCTGTGTGCTAAGATGCTGGGTATCTGCCTGCCTTACCTGTCTGCAGAATGGAGCTAGCAGAGCTTGCAGTGTGTCTGGAAAACTTTCCACCACAAGATTCCTTATATGTGGCTCTGTTGGGCATCAGCAACTTTCCACTGTGCTGTTCATAGCAGACAGCCATGTGCCTGTGGAAAACAAGGCCGTGGCACATGAAGGGTTACTGCAGGAGGAAGCACAGGGAAGAGGAAAGACAGATTTCGAGCCTCAAGTCAGCCAAAAAGCTGAAATTGTAGGAATCTGCACTGAAAAGATGAAAAAATAAAGGGACATTTGAATGGATCCAAGCCTGCTGAGCGGTATAAAGGAGAAAAACAGCTCCGGTATGAAACTTTTCCAGCTGCTTTCCACAGACCCAGCGCAGCAAATTTGTCACAGGAAGTAAAGCAGAGAGAGGGAGTGAGATGGGTCAAGGCAAAGAGGGAGGGCACATGGAGGGAGGTTTTCTACCTCCAGCAAGGCCAGAGTGCTGAGCTCACCTCTGCACGTAGACCTGCAACCAGCACCGGATTTCGGGTGCTCTCAGAGGGGCACAGCAGGGATGTGGATGGGGCTAGATGGAGAAATGGCCTCTGGATCTGGGAAAAGCAGTTGTGTCAGCTCTGTCTCGACCACGCAGGATGAAGCAGGGAGAAGAGGGGGCACTGGCTGCTGGCTGCTTCATCTGCCTCCTGCAAGACCTGTCAATCTCTCCTTTCATGCAACAGGTGAATCAGGGGGAACAAAAAAATAGAAATAGGAAAGAGAGAAGCTACAGGGCTCCTCAGACACTTCCAGTGCTTCCAGTACTTCAGCCTCCCACTGCTGTGTGTGCAGGCAAAGAAGAACACCTTCAGCAGTGGAGACATTGCACATCCCTCAGGATCCTTTTCACTCCTGGGCACTTTGCAAACCCTAATTTAACCCTGAGAGAGAGATACAGGTTCTAGCTGTGGATATTTAACAATTATCTAGAGCTGAGCAGGTCAGCTCTCCTCCTCAAGAGCCAGTGGGAAGAAGGAGATACCTCCCTCCAAAGCTGATTATGTGGCCTCTGGGTGAGCTATGTTTCCCTCACCCTGGCCCGCAGCAGAGCCTGGGCTGGTGCTCAGGCAGGGAGGCTTCACGCCAGGATGCCTCAGAGGAGGACACCTGCAGGCCACTCACACCATTATCATGCGTTTACTTTGCTCTGCCAACCCCTCTGCAGCCTCAGCCAAGCAGCACCTGCCCTGGATGCTGGTGGCTTCTACTGGCAGTAAAAGCAAATTAATGAAGAAAGAGGGGAAGACTGACATTGCATCCTCATGACCAAGAGATATCATGCCTTTCTCAGTCTAGGAGATGTAATAGTTATGAAGAAGATGCCTTTCAGGTGTGACATGGTGTGTCAGGAGTGTCCTCAGGGGAAGGTTACCAGTCATGTCTGGTGGGAAGGCAATACCATCACGTCCTGCAATCAACCAACCCTGTGAGAGACTGAAATGTTAATGGTTAATGACTCAAAACAATGGCCCATTTGCAAAGGCGGCAGGGTGCTTTGCACCCCCCGAGGGGGAGGAGGTGAGTTTTTGGATGTGTAAGGCAAACCTCTGGTCTGCATAAAACAGAGGGGCTGAACAATCACTGCTGGAGGCTACAAAAGGGCTTTGAGGCTGATAAGAGGCAGATCCAATTGTCCTCCCTTACACAGGTTCCTCAGTTGTAAAACTCCCCCCACATCTCACCCTGGGAAAGGTCCTGAGGGTTTTCACCCCTCCTGACGGGGCATTCCCGGCTCAACTGTGCTGATATGAGAGGCAGCTGTCAGGTCTCAGAAGGTGTCATAAACCATCATAACCCCCAAAGTGCCCCCAGACTCGTTTCTGAGACCTTCCACCAGGGGACTGAAAGCTCCCCCCAGGAGAGGTACATGGGGGTTCCCGCTGAGCCTGGGTGTATTTGAACCCATCGGGCTTTGTGTTTTATGGGTTTCTTCTCCCAGCCCCAACAGATCAAGACTACAATAATCACTTTGACCCAGGGACACTAAATTGGAACAATCCGGTATGGCCGTGAGATCCATGCATGGTGATTTGATCCTACTCTTACCTTTTCTTTCTTTTTCCCTTATACATTTTCTTAAGTGAGTGATATTTTTATGCTTTCTTATTGCCATATTACTATAGATAATAATAACCAAAGCTGCTACATACCTGCTTTCCATTGCAACCAAATTGTTCTAAAATAAACACTATTTATACATCTTTACAAACACCGATCATACAGCGTCCTTTCACTCTAATCCACCCCAAGGGATCTATTAACACGAACCTCGGGCTTTTGGGGCTGGTCGTAACAAACCCCTGCTGGATGGGACGCTGGGGCTGTGAACCCAGCTCCAAGGGATGGGATGGGGAGCAGTTACCAGCAAAGAGGATGTTAGGTTAAATGCCGTGGTGTTGTGGAAAAAAACAATGGGAAGAGAACTGACGGCTGGTCCTGTTAAAAACGGGACGGCACTCCCGATTCTAAAGTGATTTCAGCATTTATTATGTGGCCTAAAGCACAGGGGCCCGCGGGCAGAGCCCAGGCCGATGGTCCGGGGAAAGTGGAGAGGGAGGGCTCCCGGTCAGTCAACGAGCTGGATGCTGCAGAGCGATGGATCTTCTTCTTCAGAGCAGGGGTGTTCCCGATGTCCAAGGTCTAGCGGCACACCTCACTGACCTGTATGCTCCCTTTTTATACGGTTTTTTTGTCACTTTGGATTGGTCTCTGTTTGGATCCTTCATTTGCATGAAGGATAAGGCACTGATTGGTTCTCAGGGGTTTTTGTCCAGGCTGGCTCATTGCTTGGAGTGGGGTGCACTTTACTTAGATGTAACACAGTAAATTCTTATAACTACATTTTTAACACCTATTATAATATAATAACCAAACTTTCTAACAGTACATGTATTAATCTAACAATTATTAACTATTTAACAATATAAATATGAACAGTTTAACAGTTTCTAACCTATTTTTGACAGTCCTGTAGGAAAAGAAAGCTACAGGAAAGTTGGAGAGGAATTTTTTATGAGGGTATGTAGTGATAGGACTAGGGGCAAAGGCTTTAAACTGAAAGAGGGTGGGGTTTTTTTAGGTATTAGGAAGAAATTCTTTACTGTGAGGGTGGGGAGGCACTGGCCCAGGTTGCTCACAGAAGCTGTGGATGCCCCATCCCTGTCACTGTTCAAGGCCAGGTTGCATGGTGCTTTGAGGAACTTGATCTAGTGGAAGATGCTCTCTGCCCATGGCAGGGAGGTTGGAATGAGATGATCTTTAAAAGTCCCTTCCAATCCAAACCATTCTATCCTTCCTTGAAAAAGGGTTTACGGCTAAAAACATGATGTTAATGAATCTGTAGCAGCCAACCTGAGATGCAGTTTGTGTTTTTCCCCTTTGGTGTTTAGAAAAGGTGTACAAGAATGAGCTCTAACACATAAAAGACACAGGCCTGTGCATTTAACTTCTGGGGTCACTTAGGGTCCTCCCCGGGAAGAAGCGAGCAGGAAGAGGATGGGAAAGAGGTTTCAGCAACACATACCAACAGAAACAAAACTGAGCTGTTGCTCTACTCTTGAAGGTGGCAGGTTAGGAGCATTGGCTGGAAGCTGAAGGAGGAGCAGGGTTCAGGTTAGACTTTGAGATAAGGGCTGAGCAGTGAGAAGTCACCCACTGGCGTGAAGCTTCCTGGACTTACATGGAGCTTGACGAGTGATTCAGAAATGGCTTCTGCTAGCAGGAAATGTTTGTCTAAACACATCTCCCCCAGTCATCTTATTCAAGAAGAAAGTTGGAGTTTCTGAGAGACAGCACTAAACCTATGTCATTATTAGTGCAGTGTTTTCAAGATGGGTCTCTAGATAATGACACTAATTCTGCTTCTTAGGCAAAATTTCTGTGTGATTTGCTGGAGGCTGTGTGCATATAATGTACATGCCTCAGAGTTCGATACTACAAATGGTTTTCCTCAGAAATCAATCTTTTGATTGAGGAGGTAATTTACTACTAGAAAAATTGTGTTGTCTCCCAAATCCAGCCATGAGCTTAAGGAGAGGAGGCTACCTAGTCAGATGTGCGCTGTAGACTTGCTCTCAATCAGAACACGCTTGAGCTCCTGCTCTCACTGCTTCCTCCACTGCCTCCTCATCTTCCTTGGCATCTCAGTGTTCCAGGTGCTCTGGGGCTGACTTTGTTTTCCTGGAGGGCTGGTTCAGTGTGATGAATATGCAGGGAGGGAGCACCGGAGGCAGCTTTGTGCTGTCTGCCCAAGGGTCCTTGAAATGGCTGGTCACCTTGTTGTGACATGGAGCAATTGTTTGGAGAAAATGATAACTTAAGACATATGTCTAAGAAGCTGTTTATAATGTTTTTTTTTAAATAATTTCCCTCTTAGTTAAAGGTCACAGGATCAAAAAGTCACAGCAGTCCAAGTATGTCTGTTCTTAAAGCTCAGGACTAAGCACCAATCCCAGCTTGTCCAGACTTTGCTGAACCCTTCAAGGAGATAGCCTTACTCAGTGATTTTTACCAGCACACTTGTATAGAAACATTATGTTAGGGTGCATCTAGTGTGAACACTGGAGCATGTGAAACAAATGCCTTTGAAAGCAATTCAAGGTTTGTGGAAGCTCGAATGGGTTGGAAAGACCTCTAGGTACAACCAGAGCACAGCACTACTCAGGCACCAGATGCTCCAGCCCCCTGAACTCCACATCCCTGCCTGAAAATGTGGCCCAGTTCATCCCAGTTAGAAGTCTCTAACAAGCATGTAACCTAAAACTAGAAACACAGGAGCAGATCTTGTCACCTGGGCTCACTCCAAAGTTTTCTTCTGACTCATTAATGCTGTTCCAGGTGGCAGCAGTGGCAGTCATTGCCCTCCCAACACCAGAAAACAGCCTGCATGAGAACAGCCCACCAAACCACTCCCACCACTGCCTGGCATCCCAAGTACTGAGCAAAACTCACACCAGCTTTCATGTCCAGACACACTTTCTATCAAGACTTAGCAGCCATTAAATATTGAACACTGAAAGTTTGGGGAGGAAAGGTAGCAAAACAAACTTTATTGCTGTTTCCAGAGCTGATTCCTGAAGCACAAACACAAGTTTCAGGGAAAACCATGCCAGGCTGGTGCTGCTTTCCACCTTCCTGCTCAGCCTCCTGCATTCTCTCACTGCCCACCCTTTGGAAGCATGTTCCTACCTGGTCTGCAGACAAAAAAACCCAAAGAGAGCCAGCAGCTGGATCCTACAGGGGACTTCTCCCCTGGCTTCAAAACTGTGGGTGGGGAGAGGGGAAAAAGGAGTTTTCAGTTGTTACTGCTTTGCTTTTTTGCTCTGCCAGCTCATATAAAAACAGATGCAGAAAGACAAGATAAGGAACCCTGTGGTTTCATCTTGCAACCTCAAACAGCAAACACTCCTCAAAAACAGTTTACTATGTGGTCATGTTGCTTCAAAGAAAGGATAAGAAGCCCAACTGAAAAAAAACATAATATAGTATTGAAAAAGAATATTTAGTCACAGAGGAGCTATAAATAAAATAGAAGACACCTTGACATCTGAAAGCCTCAACAACTCAATAGCATCTCTCTCTCAGGAGGTTTCTTCTTTTTCTCTTGTAGAGATGCTTCAGTTGCTATTGATACAGGCACCTCCCAACAACTGTCTAAATGGTTTACCCATCCCCCCTCAAGTCCCATTAAAATAGATGCTTTTCAGCGTGTGCCAGGAATATCCTTATGTGAAATGTGCTAAGATGTTGCAACTTCTGTTCGGTTTATTTTGAGTGAGTACGATGAAGCACCATGAGGCAGGGCTCTGAGTGTGGGGACAAATACGGAAAGGAGAAGTTAATTAATTTATAGTAATTTTGAACTGCTAAGTTTTGTTTTCATATGTACTGCTAGCATGGTGCTACAGAACAGGTTGAAGATTAAAAAAAAAACATAACAAACCAAAAAGATTAAATACCAGTATGTTAGCTATAGCACTTGCAGCTTCACAGAAAAAAACAGATGTTCTCTAAATGCAGATGTTGCCAGGACTGAAGTAACAGCTGGCATATACCGATAATTACTAATTGGGCTCGTTCAGTGGGTAGAGCTTAACAGCAGCGGAGTAAAGGCTGAGTAACAGACTGACTCCTTCTCTCAACTCCAGAGAGTATCTGAATTTCTACTTTGGCTTCCCTTTCTTCTTCCTTTTCCTTGCCATTTTTAATTTCAGCCTCATTGATGCCTTCCAACAGCCTCCCTTTCTTCTCCCCCTGCCCTGGGTACCCACCCCATGAAGGTAGGTCCCGGGGCAGGTCCCTGCTGGCAGCTGCCAAAGTCACCCCCTCCCCAAGGCAGCCACTGAGCAGGGAAGGAGGATCAGAGCAATAAACCTGAGGGGTGTCACCCACATTGGTCCCCCCACCAAGGGCAATGTGCCTGCTTGATGCCAAGCATGGCAACTGAGCTTCAAGCACAATTTTTGTGCAGAGAGTGCAAAGTCCCACTAACCAGCACAAGACACCTCAGCAGGAACATCACCTTGACCATGAGGGGTGAGACCTGGAGCTGTGTGGGGCTGTGGGCAGAGGAGACACTGGGGCAGCTACGGAGAATCCCAGGCTGTTTATTCTGTGAGTGGTAGCTCCCACTGTTAGTCACGGACACTTTGAGCAAAAATGCTGCCTCAAACATCAACAAGCAGCAGAAGTGAAAGAGAAAAACAGACTGACTTGATTTAGAGTAAACATGAGAAAAACAAATCCACCCAAACCCTCACGCCGTGTTATCAGAAAGGTACCAGGCTGTAGGAATGCTGTGGGTTAAATTAGCTTGTAAGAGTTGATTTTGAGTTGCATTTCTTTGTAAGAAAAGCAAATCAACCAATTTTTCTTAAGGACTGGAAAATGCCAAAAACTGTAATATACTTCTTTTAAAGTTAATTTTCAAAGATGTGAAGGTGATTCAACAGTAAAGCTGTATTTTGGCCAAACATATCTGTGGAAGTGTCCCACTTCCGTGGTGTAGAGGGTCATTCTGCCCGGCCACACAAAAATTCTGGCTGTGGGTCTCCCTCCTCCCTCTTGGGACACCAGAAAATTCCCTTTCCTCCCTTCCTGGGGAAAACTTCACTGCTAGGGTGGAGGGAAGGGAAAGGAGTACATCCATGCACTTTCCATGTATCTCCTTTTTTTGGTGGATTTAGACCATGGAAGAACTGTAAATGAGTTTTGAGTCAAGGCACACTAAGCTTGAATTAAAAGCCCTGCTTCATAAGCCACCCTTTGGCCATTGCCACCTTTGGCAACCCAAGTGCTGGTGAGCTCGTGGGCTTTGGGGCCCTCAGCCCATGGAGCAGGGGCAGAACCTGAGCCTGGCACAAGCACTGCGGCCACGGGTGGAGGTTTTGGATCCCTTCAGCCACAAAGCCTCTGCTCCCCTGAGCCATCTGTGTGTAGATACAGATGTACACACTCACACTGGGGTTTTTTTTCAGGGTGTGGTTTGATGCTTCCTCTGCTGGTTTCACTGGGTCAGAGATACACTTTGCAATGAACATGCAGGAGGTTGTCCTCCCTTTTGAAGAGGATGTCTGGGAAAAAGAAGCCCTGCCTTCTCCAGGCCTCCAGGAAACATACCCGAGTGACCCTCAGAGAGCCCCCTAATGCCCCCCCCACCAACACACCATCTTGGCACTGCCTTACCAGGGCCGGGCTATCCTTCCTCTCTGGTGGGTGGGGGTTTCATTGTGCTTCACACTTGCCTTCCAGATCCACTGTTTGGCCATCATTGCTTTTTTATGTCATATATATATATATATACACATATATATATAAATTGTAAGTACATATACACAAATAATTATGTATATATGTGTTATCTATTTTTTTGGGGGTATAATTCTATCACACACACCTTTTCTATGGAGGGGTGGTGCAGAAGGGGCTGCTAGTGCTTGTTCCTCTGGCCCTCGAAGTGTGCACATACCCCTGAGTCCCCTTGCCCACCACAGGCTGTGGCACTGGGACATATGTAGTGCCCCATGGGAGGTGAGGACACTTGTCTAGAGAAGCCTTGTGGGTCCCCTCTCAATTCCCAGTGTGTCCCCAGTGTGTGACCCCCATGCCTCTTGCCACCTGTGTCACACCATGCTTGGCCCCCAACCCTCTATATCTCCCCCACGGGCTCTTTCATGTGCCCCCATGTCTCATTATCTCCCCACTACCTCCTCTCCTGCTGTCCTCCCACACCTGTCCTTCCATGTTTTCCTCCATGTCCAGCTGTTGTAGTGTGGGGAATCCTTACAACATATATGACAGCGATGAACTTGGAAGGAAAGATGAAGCAATATTTCTTTAGATGTTCAGAGATGTTTTATTCCTCCAGCCGCATGGGTGGAGTTCCCAGGCAGACCCCAGCCATGGGACCCTGCTCTCTTCCCGGGTCATGGGCACCCAAACCACCCAATCAGGAACAGGTATGGGGCACACGTGACATGGGAGCAGGGACAGGGACAGACCCGTACCCTGCAGGGTCCCTCCCACTGGGATTTCAGGGGAAGGCACCTCCACATCCTGCCATGCTTCCATGTGTCCCTCCCACCACACCCCCATGCCGTGCCCCCACATGCACCTCCCCTGTGTCCCACCTGTCCCTTTGCACCTTCTTAAGTGTCTCCGTGTGCCATGCATACTCCCCACACCCTTCACACATCTCACCAAGCCCCCCGCCATGTCCCCAGTGCTTGTCCCTCTGTGGCTCCATGCCTGTCCCTTGCACACTCCTTGTGCAAGGAGGAGCCCCACCAGCTCTCCCAGCTGCCCCATTCCTTACTGTCCCTGGGCAGTAGAGGCTGCTGACATCTTGGTACAATGTGCTACCAAACCCTGACCTTCACTTTCTGCTTCTGGGAGAGCGGCAAGGTTACCATCTAAGATGAAAGCAAAAACCCCTTTCCTCTTGTGACAAGCACTACCTATTTCAAGCCCATATGAGCACAGTCTTGAGTGTTTTGGTGTAAATTGCCTGCTTGTGACAGACAAACTGGTTCCTGAAATGAGAGTGCAGGCGGTTCACCGGCTGCTTTTGTCTGGGGTTGTCTTAGCTTTCAGGATATAACACATCCCCAGGAATTATTTCAAGCTGTTGCAAGAAAACACATGGCAAACTGTCCAGCTGCTTGCAGTAGCCCTGCGACAAGATCTGTATTGTGAAAGTATGACTAAAGATGGCAGGAGAGAGAGGGTGCCCCATGGCATAGCTGCATGGCCAGGTAACCAATGTAGGTTGCTATTGACAACCAGAAAGCAATAAACCTATTGCTACATGCTTTTTAGGCCAACTTTTGGCTGGCAAACAAGGAATGTGATGGACCTTCCCAAGGCTGGTATTTCTGGTGTTTGCTTTGGCTATTGACATTTCATATACCATTGTTGAAGGGCTGGGAAAAACATCAGCTATTGATTGGGACAGAACTGTCTTTGTAGAAAGGCGTGGGGGCCTTGTTTTCATATTATTTGCACATGTTCTCATTTTACTGGGCATGGAAACAGTCTGTGTCCGTGACACTGTGTCACCCGTGCAGGGACCGCCCACCCTGGATGCTCACTGAGGTGACAATGTGGCTGATGGAGAAGGCTAGCTTGCATGGATTAGGCTGGTTTCACAGCCAGCCCAGCATCCATCTCCAGATGTGGCCAGATGTTTTGGGAGGGAGGACAGGGCTTGTGATGCTTCCCCTGCCAGGCTCTGAGATCTTTGTTTGCTTCCTGCAGGTTCCTAGTCCTTGCCTTGCTTTCTTGACTGCTGCTGCTGAAGGCTGAGCTCGTGCTTTGGCAGACACTAAACACAGGACCCAGCTCTGGACCAGCAGTGGTCTGTGAAGAGCCCATGTGAGTCTGGGACTCTTTCTTCCCCCTCAAAATATCTAGTTTTGCAGTTGTACGTGTTGAATTTCATCTGCCCTTTGATTCCTCACCATCTGCAGTTCTCACAGCCTGTCCTTGTCCTCAGACAGCTCCTTATCAGTGGCAAACTGACTCACCTCCCTCCTCACCCCTTTTCCAGGCCGTTTACGAAGGGCTGAGGAGCCGAGGTCGCTGCACAGAGCCAGACCCCGATGGAAGGCCACTGCTATCACACTAACATATGAGAACTGGCTGTCTTCTTCTGACCTCTGTTTCCTGTTTTTCAGCCCATTATTTGTAGATAACAGGACCTGCTTTCTTATGCCTCAGTGACTGCATTTCCTGAGGAGCTTTCGCTGCAGCCTCATTTAATCCCAAGCAGCTTCCTGGGCTAATGGAGCTGTTGTGCCCACAGGAATGGTGTGCTGGTCCCAGCTTGCCTGAGCCTTAGGATGGTGCTATACTTGCCTGCAGGTCCAGAGCCACCCCACCACTCTGTGTCTTTGGTGGAAACACGTGTTTTGGATTCCCCTTGCAGTCAATGAGGGGCAACAACTCTGGACCCTCCAAGGGGCTGGTCTCTGCCCATCATCCAGTTCAGATGCCCATCATCTGGGGGTCATGCAGCCACTGACTCAGGGCTGAACAGCAAACAGCAACAGTCTCAGCTCAACAGAAGTCTGTAAGAACATATGGCTAATTTGGTGTATGCACACATGCTACCGGCACCACTGTGGTTTCTAAACAAGCCCAGGTGATTTTGCATCAGGGCTCAGGGCACATGTTTTTAACACTCCTGTTTATCTCACATGGTGATAAATTGGGTCAAAGAGCTTTTTTAACTCTGCTCTCTTCATTTCTTCTTGTTGCCATCAAGCACTCAAGGTTTGTCGCCAGCAGTCACACTGGGTTGCCCCACACCAGCAGCACGGAGGAGTCTGTGCAGTAGCTGTGGCAGCACCATGGTAGCACACTCTGGGTAGGCACAGCTTGTTTCTCTTCCCACAGCTCCAGATGACAAAAATAACACAAAATGGCGACAATTCTGCTATTGTTTTATTTCATGATAATTTTCTCCTTCCTCCTTTCTCTGCCCCACTGAAGGACATTTTGGCAGTTTGCAAACATCCCCCTGTTCACATTCACTGAATGTTACTACAGGCATTTCTTTCATGTGACAGCTTGAAAAAGGGATGTGAAAGCTTTCCTTCTTGTCTTCCTGGCCTTTCCCTCCATCATCTGACCCTCATGAATGCTCTCCAGCAAACAGTTTGCCTTTCTTGCATGGTAGAATCTGGAAATAATTGCCTGCCACAGCACTTACTTCTATCAGTGAATAATCTTGTGTAATCACGCTGTGGTCTTTCCTCCACAGCTCATTTTCTTAGCTCAGAAATGTGCTTTTATTTTTTTTTTTTTAACCATTGCATATATTCTGATTATCCCCACAATTCATTGTTGCCAATAAAGCAGGAAAATAAGGGATAATCACCACTTAAACACTTTAAAACCAATGCCATCTGTGGGGGAAAAAAACCCAAACCAAACAAGCAAAAAGTCCTACCATCCATCCTCAGAGGAATGTGCATCAAATGTGCTCTAGCCAAAATACTCGCTTTTTCTGATGGATCATATAAAAACACAAGGTCCTGATAATCTGACAAGCCACAGTTTGGTTCCTTGAGTCCCCAGCCACAGCTCAAAAGTTGGCTGACTTGTATCAGAGGCTCTGTAGTTCTGGTTGTTGCTGGTCATTTGTTTGTTATTGGTATAGCAAGCTCTGGGAGCAGCCAATGTCATAATCCTGTGACACTGTACAGCTCCAAGGAGATTGCTGATAAATAACAATAATATACACACACATAATGAATACAGGCAGCAGCCAAACAGGACAATAATTGCTGTCTTGGTGGAGCTTATTAACTTAAATCAGGCAGAAAGAGTTTGTGTGAATGGATGCCACCTTTCTAATTTCCTGGGAAAAAAAAGGCCCATATACAGCTTTCAAAATATGTGCCCTGAGAGATATGCTTCATGTGACCAGGGAGGAGCTGTAGATATGTGTGTGCATTTTTATTTTTTGATGGTTACTAGTATTTACCCCACATCTGGCCCTGTTTGATCTGGTCATCACTATGACCCAGCCCCATCAAAACATCTGTTTCCTTACCTAGCACTGGTGCTGCACTCACCCCTCTGAAGTGAGCCAAACACAGCCGACCTTGAAGTCCTCCTTAAATATGAGTGACATTTCAGTGTCTTGGGATGGCTCCCCCCATTTTCAAAGTCCAGGAGTGTCTGCTCTGCACACCCTGGTGCATCTGCCTGACTTTCACACCTCTGAGCAGGACTGCTTCAGGTTTTGCGAAAAACTAAGGATGTCCACAATACAATTCTCTAGCTCCAGTGTTAGCCAAAAGCCCAGCTACTTGGTTGCCCATCCATGGCCTAACTATATAGGAATATATTCCAACAGGAGGCTCTGGGCAATCTTTGGCCAGATTCAACTACACATCCAAGCTGCTTTTTGCCATTTCATTTATGTGAAGTAGTGGGAAACACAGGTAAAGTAGCTATTTGTTTAACACATTTATCTCTATTTTACAGCTTGGGATTGATCTAAAGCAGTAGCATAGCGTATCTATGCTGAATACATACATTTTTAAGACATAAAGGGGAAGTCTTGGTTATAGTGAAATTTATGACCATTTTCCCAGGTTTGCATTCACTACCCTGTGAGTCCTGTCTCAGATTCACCATCAAGCCAACCTCTTTAGGTTCATTTCTACAGATGAACCTCACAGCTGAAGTTCATTGAGTTGACAACTCCCAAGGAGGAGTCCCCACAAGGCGGATTTTCATCTCTGTTGGCTGGCATTAGTGTGAAGTCAGAGGAGTTTTTCTCAGTACATATTGGTTTAATTAAAATTAGTCGTATCCTCAGTCAGTGGAAATTATCAAAGAAGGAAATGTTAGGGAATTCTCTGCTGCTGAACTACGGAGAAATGTACGCAGAAATAGGATTCCCAGGTCCCTTGCTCAGCTAATGAGGTGCACAGCATAGGCTGGGTCCCCTCAGTGCAAATATGGGATAATCAGTGTGGTCTGGAATTGCACTCCCCGGAGAACCAGTCCATCATGCTCCTGTGCCACGGCTCGAGTCTTCTTCCATTCTGAGTTAATAATAAACACAACCCAGCTAAGTGATATACGTGACACGTTTATTACCATGTCCTTTAGAAGCAATTTCCTTTCTGCTCTATTTTCTCACAGACAGTGTAATTACCAAGTTAAAGAGAACACAGAAAAAAAAAAAACCCAAACAGTTTCCAGGCTTGATCTTTCCCAGATGAAATGACAAAATTACTGAACCAGTGTACACTCTTCAGATCTGTAAGGAGATATACCTTAGGGTTAACAGCTGCATTTCAGCAAGTCTTCAAGTGAAGGAACACAGTGAAACCAGCTCCATATAGGCACAGCTTTGCAGCAGAAGATTTTACTGATTATACTGAAGCCGTTTGTGCCTACATGGAAGGCAGGCATTGTGACATTCCTAGCTCTGTTTTGCAAAACAAACCCAGCCACCATTCCTGACATAACAGATTGCTCTGTTCCATACAGGAAAAATATAAAAGAGGAAAAATCCTAATGCAGTTGGAGCAGGTGACAATTGACTTTGTCAGAGTCAGGATTTTCCTCGTCTGCTGCCTCGTCTTGGGCTGCCAGGGCAAATGTCATCAGTTTTGTATTTCTTATTCTTCCTGTCCACTCTGTAGCCCCATCACCAGGGAACCTCTTCAACTGAGGACCAGAAAATAATCACTCTATTGCAAATTGCTCAGCAGCAGGTGCCCTAAACTATCCTATGCATAATAGTTGCATATTGAGCATGGTGGTGCTGGTTAATGGTTGGATTTGATGATTTCAGACACCTCCAACCTTAATGATTCTGTGATTCATAAACCAGAAGGCTGAGAGGAGTGTGAGTGAGGGTGTGCAGGCTGAGAAGCACAGGGAAAAACAGACCTTTGAATTTCTCTGCATCAGTGTGCCCAGTAAGAAATAGTTTCCATAAGTGCTTTCAGCTCCTTCTGCTTGGAAAGAAAGGACATAGCCCCAAGGCACGATCATTACAATGGGTTCTATGTAAGTTGCTCCTTATAAGCATTTGTCAAACTGCAGCGAGCACAGGCCAGTGTGGCAAATGGTTCCCATGGGCAATGGATCATGCTGGGAATTGGGCAGACTGCTGCTGGGTTTTGGCACAGGGAGGCAAGCTAAGGTGCTTGTGTCTTAACCTCTAAAATTCCAAATTATTTGGCTTCTGATATCCTCAGAGGGTCTGCATTGAGTGTCTCTGTCAAAGCAGCATAAGCATTGTCTGGCTGGCTGGACCTGGGAGTTAAATCATCCCCTGGAAAGTGCTCTCTGCATCCCTGTTGGTTAGAGATTTGGAAACTCTCAGAGCACACTGCAAAGCTTGCAGTTGTGTAAATCTACCCACTCCATATTAGCTTTCAAGAAGGGTAATTTAGCAGTAGAAAGACAAGGAGGCAAAGTCAGCCAGCAGGAGGGTGAGGTGGTGGAGCAACAAAACACATGTGCCATGGTGAGAGGCAGAGAAGGACCCCACACTCACCTTTCTCCAGCACTGCTAGACCAAGAGCATGTCCAGACCAAGCATGAGGAGAATCCCTTGGAAGGGTAAAACCCCTCTTCCTTGTGGAGAAAGTCTCAGGAGCTGGTTTTCGGTGGCTGTTGTCCTATAGGGCTGGTCTTGAACGCTACCTCTGTCAGGACAGCCATGGAGCCCTCCCACCTCTGAAAAACCTGTTGTGTGACCCCTCATGTCCATCCTAACCAGTCAGTGGGCCTGGAGCCCCAGCAGAGTTCCTGCTTCTTGCCAGGCAGCTGCCATGATGTTGGCTTGAATGAGGATGCTTACTACAGCCAAGGGCAGAGATGGACACCCTCGGCTCTGTGATGCTGGGATATCCCCACACTGTGGGTCGAACATAAAGAACTAATTAAGCTTAATCCTTCCGAGGCAGAAATCGAGGGCCAGATTTCAGCTGGTGTAAATCAGTATGGCTCTGCTGGGGTCAATGGAACAAACCCAGCCTGTGCCAGTACAGGCTCTGGATTGGTGCCTGCCATTGTGCACACTCACAAACACTGCTGAGTGCCATGAAATTAGAATGAAAGATTAATAAAATCATATTTTGCATTGTCCTCAGCACAGACAGGCCATTTGAAATAGCACAGCAGCCATGTATTGTTGGTGGCTCTGAACAATGTTGCTTTCAAAACACTCTGTTGTGTATAGAAATTAATATGGCTACATGGTGAAAAGTATTATCCTCTGCATTATTTGTTAATTTAGCCTTATGGCTAAACAATTCACTTCATTTAGCCTTATAGATTTTATTTTAAATTGCACACAGCACTTCCAAGAACTCTATAAGCTAGCTCAGCTGTCCTCTAGACTGTATTCCTGGGAACTTAGGAGGTGGTGTCCCTCAGGGGTTTGCTCATGGAGTGTCCCCAATATCAGTTAGAACCAGGTATACTGAAGGAAACATCTCTTCATTTTTTCTTCTCCTCCTGCAGTTTCTGCAGAATTC
The DNA here is from genome assembly GCA_020086605.1 of Lanius collurio. Taxonomy (NCBI): domain Eukaryota; kingdom Metazoa; phylum Chordata; class Aves; order Passeriformes; family Laniidae; genus Lanius; species Lanius collurio. Next base: position 3,289,303 of record JACBWW010000006.1, on the reverse strand, counting down.
CTCTTTACTGACCAACTCTCTGAGAGAAGGTTTCATTGCAATTTATAGTAACCATGGTCATATGGCAAATTGAGGTCCACTCCTTTCCTTTTACAATAGGTATGATACTGAGCGAAAGACTTAATGTACAGATATTTTGTTCTGAAGCAGCATCTCAGGACTACGTACTAGCCTAACACCCAGCCTCTTTTTCCCCTAAACAAGAAAGTTAACTTTTTCTTAAGTCAAGCCATGTGCTCCCTATGACTTAGACTCTGTTCCAGAAATTGCAATTGAATTTTACAGGTTCTGTCTCAAGCTTACTTGCTTAAGATATTAAAAGTTATTATTACCTTAAAATCAGTGATAGTAGATTTGCTGTTTAATCATATCACACTTGTGATTTGCAACAGAAACAACTTTGTGGTCCAGCTGAAGATTGGAGCTGAAAAAAAAAAGCAGATCAAATTTCATTTCTTGGAGGTGTAACAGCCTTTATTCTTGCAATTATTCACCTACGTCTTTTCAGATTAAAGTTAATTACTGGGAAAGATAAGCTGCTCTTTCTTTCCTTGGTACAGCTTTGGTGATACTGGATCAGTATGAGTTGGTACATGTTCATTGCAGTTTGAGAGACATATTCTCCAGTGAAAATTGACAGAACAATTTCAGCAGACATGAAACCTTCTCCTGAATTTGCACAGGACCTGCAGATGCTCCTGACACAGAGTAAGTTTCCATACTCAGATCAGGAGAATGGTGATGTGATGTTCTCTTAGAGGTTATGAATTCATCAGTCAAATGTGTTACTGCTTCGATTTCATGTCCCTGGCGCACCCAGGGTGGTTGGCTGTGCATTTCCTCATAGAGAAAGAGCCTTACTAGGCCAGATGGATGACAACAGAAACCTTAACAGGCACCCTTCAGATATGCTAAAGGGTTGTCAAGCATTTGCAGATCCCTACTTGATGTCCTCTAAACTGGAAAAGATTTCCCAAATTAAGGGGTTTCCAAACAGCTGTTGCTGGGATTGCCTCAGTTCCTGTGCTCAGGTTTTGTCTCTGCATTTCAGAAAACATCTTCATAGCTCAAACTGTCAAAGTTTGGGATCTTGTGGTGCAATCTCTCCTGTGGTACCTGGATCGGACATATCTCAGAGGTAGCTCTGACTTCTCCTGGAGCTCCTGTTCCACATCTGGACAGTGAAGACAGATATTTTTAGCCACCAGATCTATATTGTATGCATTGCTATGGCAGATGTATGAAGGTAAAACATTAATTCCTTTGGTAGCATTAATGCCTGGAGTTCAAGGAGGTATTCCCTTGATCTTAAGGATCCCAATGTATCTCTCTTGACCCAAGGACAGTGGAAGGAAAAAAAGGATTGTCTAAAGAGAAGTCTGAGCTGCTGCTGCTGATCTGGTTTGTCCCTCTTCGCTTTCTCTCTTCTTAGACTGCTAAGGTAGCATGTTGATATTGTCTGATCCATTAACACCCTGTCCTTACCCTACTCTTCACAGCATCCTAACTCAGCTCTCTGCCTGTGTCTGTACCTCTCTCTGATTTTACATCATTACCTGCTGGCCATCACCCATTCAACTCCATTTTCTCATTACATCTGGGAAACCTGTACTGTCAGAAACAGAACATGAGAGGGGTTCCACTCCCTGCTTCAGCTCCAGGTTTAGCTGTGAGATGGGAGGAGTCAAAGCCAGCATTGTTCAGCCCATGTGTGCCAGTAGGACACTGAGCTGGGTGAGGGAGGCAGACAGCCTGAAGTCCCTCTCCACTGTGCCCTTGCTGCCTAATTTGGGAGTCATTTCCTCTTAGCATTCCCTGCTTCAGCCCAGTTTGGTGAGCTCCTTCTCTATTATGGGTGGGCTGTGCTTTCCAAACATTTTAACATATTCCTGCACCATCATGCTTGACTTCCCACCTGTCTTCATTCAAATCCCCCTTGAACACTCAGTCCTTCCAAGAGGCCTATAAATGCTAACCTAAGTCAAGATAGTGTCATTATCACTGCCATCTATGAAGTAACTCATCAAGTGCTGAAATAAATCACTTTCCCTGGGGATTACTGCCTGAAAGCCAAATGTAATCAGTAAAGCTTTGGTTTGACAAGGCTGTCACAGATAGAATTCATTTACTAATGAGTTTCAGCCTAAAAATCCACATTGGTAATGTGTCTGTGGTTTTAATGAAACATTAAAGAGACCTTTTTCTCAGTATTTTTTGCTTGTTAGATATGCTGTTTGTCAGATAAGTCTTTCCACTTGATGAGCAAGTTTTTTTTTCTCCCTCTTCCACCAGCTAATAGGTCTCTAAGCATTGTGTTGCCAAATAGTTTTCTAAAAATCATATTTGATCCTTTGAAATAAGGATCAAATCAGCCAAAATCAACACGACAGCTGTGCTATTGCCTGTCCATGAAGGGATACTGCTTTCTGCAGAGGTTTTTACAAAATAGTTCCTCCTGACAACCACTGAGTGAAAAAGAGAGGTGCTATCTGCTCACCATACTATCAGGAGAAAACTTGAATCATTGATAAGGATGGTTTCTAAGCAACCAAATGCAGTCTACAACCATAATAACAGCCCTTTGAAAGTAAATCACTTAGTCTGGTACATGCCCCACTCTCCAATTAATGGCAAATTCTTATCATCTGTATTGTCTGGCAGACACACATTTGAAGAGCTGAAGTGGTTCTAAAACAACACTCCAAGTGGTAGAACAAAACTCAGAGTCATTCAGATCTCCCAAACACCAATAGTTGTATAGAGTTTTTTACAGCAAATGCCCTAAAGATTTTAATGGAAAATAACAATTCTTACCTTTTCTACCTTATAGGATATTCTAGTCAATTGTGTTTCTGTTCAAGGCTGACTCCCCAGAGCTACAGAAAAGGTATTGCCATAGGATTTTTTTTATATTTTACCTGATTTTCTCCATAGGAAAGCGACTCAAGTACTATCAATGTAATGCTTATTACAGTGCAGAAAATTTGCTGTTTGTAAGAGAATCATATACTGCATCATTGTCTGCTCTACTGAAGTGTAAAAACCAGTTAAAGTAGGATCAAAATGATCTTTTTCAGTAGGTAATATTGCAGGAGGTAATACAGAAACCTGTAAAAAGTACCTTGTCCTGCCACAGTCCACTTCCCAAGTCCATCACTCGTCTGACTCCCTGCCATGCATATTCCTTTCTTGTCTGCTTCTCTTTGCCATCTTAGTGCAGAGAGAGGGTGATGCTCCCCAGTGAGCTGGTCCTAGAGGAGGTCTTGTCTGATCCTGGTAGCCCTTCTCCTCTTCCTACAGGCAGAGGAACATGGGGAGCAGCAGCCTCCAGTTTCTCTTAGTCGGGAAGCAACCAAGAGGACTCACATCTTCATCTCCATCCTCCTGGCACATTTTAACAAGCAAGGAGGAATTTAAGGGACCTGATGGGCAGTGAAAAGGGATGTTTTAAATGTGCACTGCAAAAGAGAGCAGCAGCAGGTGGCTGTTTTTCTGCATGGTTTTTTGAGAAGGGAAAGCACAGCAATTGTTTCTCATGTGGCCCCATCAAGGACATTGCTGGGAGCTGTGTCCTGCTGACACAGCACTGGGAAAAACTGTGAGACTGGGGAAGCACACATCCTTGTGGTTAGGCATCATCTGGGAGGGGTGGCAGGGAGGCTGGGGGCACCTGCTTCTTCATGTGCATGGTGTTGAAAGGGCCACAAACCCTGCAGTCCATATGGGAACAAGGATCAGAACTTAAAAAAAGCAGATGTTTGCTGGGGGAAATACGGGCACTGTGGCCACCCAGGGGCCTGAGCAGCTTACAAAGAACTTTTCTTGCTGCAGTTTGGGTCCCTTTAAGTGGCATGCTAAGATCTCCCCATAATTTCTCTTAACCTAGGTATAAAATGGGAGGTGGAAATAGTATGTCTGCCCTTGCTTTATCTGATTTGTCTAGTTTGACAGTGTCTGGTACAAAGATAGTGCTTCACCCAACTAAAATACAAGGGATACCAAATAACTTTCCAGAGGAGTTGTAGAAGCTCAAGGGTGCAGCAAACAAGAGTGGGACTCTGGGTCTAGGACATGGGGCAGAGAAAGACTGACTGCCTTAGTTGCAGACTTCTCTGTGCTAACATACATTTGACAAATGTTTTAAAAAATTTTGGATGGCATCATAGAATCTATCCACATGTAAAATGCTCCTGGCAAGCTTGATATATTTAATTTTGGGAATGTAACCACCATTTCTTCAAATGCATACAAGAACCAATCTCCTCTCCAACTGCTCTCATGGAAGGACATCTGATCAGAAGCTTTGACACAGGGCAGCCATTGGGGAGCAAATGGTCCTTGAGTCCACGGCAAGCCACCCCATGACAATGTTATGTCTGCTTGGTGGAGGATGCACAATGCCATTTAGGAAATGATAGGAGAGTAGGCATGAAGGGAGAAACCTTTTTAACAGCAGGTATGAAAATGTCTTAAGCTGAGTTGGATTTGGAGACTTGATGAACAAGCCAGATGTTTCAAAAGGAGAATTCTGGATACTTGCAGGGACTCTTACCTAATGCCAAAGAGATGAGAAAAGTGAAACAAAGAAATGTAATGGTGTGGAGTTCCGCCCCCCACTGCCACCCCTGCCCCCAGATCTATGTATTTCTCATGCTGCCTGATTAAAGATCATATTTTTGAGAAACCAAGGTGAATCCTGGGAGTGCTTCAAGTTCAGAAAGGAAAGGGTCCAAGGAATGTTTGTTCCAGTGGAGAGATTATGTGATTTTTAAAAAATTTCAAGGTATATTTCTCATGTATATATGAAGAAGGGCAGCTATTTAATGTTGCAGTGAGCAGCAGGGTGTTACGACACTGCACAAGGCAAGGGTAACCAGGTTCTTGTTAATAGATTCCTTAGGGTGGATTGGAGTAAAACAACATTGGATGATCAGTGTTTGTAAATATAAACATGTAGAATATATTACAGAATAATTTGGTTGCAAAACAAAACAGGTACATAATCATTTTGTTTTTTATTGTCTATAGCAATATAAAAACATGAAATCATTGCAATATGAGCACGTGACAACGTCACGTAAGGATGTGCAGGAGGGAAAAGATAGAGAAAGGACAAGAGTCTGAAGATCTCACTACCTGTAGGCCCTGAGATGAGACTGGGTTGCTGTGCGGTCTTGACTGAAGTAGTGGTTGCAGACTTGATCCATCATGTGCTGGGAGATATCCAAAAGTGTGGTGGGGGAAAAGCCTTGGGAAAACACACAGAACACACTATCTCTTGGGTTTATATTCCCTCAGGTTTGAGTGAGAACACCCACATACCTCCCCTGAGGCAGGAAATTCACACTGGATGATGTAATGTTGTGGATCATGGACACTTTGCGAATTCTTGACACCTTTTAAGTCAACACAGCTGCCTACCATACCACTGTAGTTGAGTCATTTATGGCCCATTGTGGCCCATATCAGCAGAGATGAAAACCCTCAGGTCATGTGCCAATGTCCCAGTATGTTCTCAGTGGGAGGAGGGGGAGCCCCACAACCCAGTGGTTTGTGCAAGGGAGGGCAACTCAGCATGAGGAGAGGCATCACCACATCTCCCCAGGATCTGTCTCCTATCTCACTCATAGCCCGTCATTTACCCTCTGAAATACCAGATCAGAGGTTGGCTGTTACACTTCCAAAGCTCACCTCCTCCATTTCAAGAAAGCACCCCCTCATCTCCACAAAAGGGGGAACCTTGTTAGTCATTATCCCTTAATAGTTCTGTCTCTCCCACAGGGAGCAAAGGACACAGACAAACCCATCCATGTGAATCTAAGGGCAGTGAATTCCTCAGCTGAAAACTAAGAAGGAGCTTGTGAACATGACTTCCTTGTTGACAGAGCAGGGCCCTGCCATGCCTCTTCTGTGGCTAAAAGCACAGTCTGGGGATATTTTTGGTTGACCTGGTGGTCTGTGCTAGGAGGAACTTTTGAGGTGAGAATAAGTTGAGGCAATGTTGGATACCCTAGACTCATGACAGTGGAGGGCTGCTAGGAGAGTCTGGGATAGGAGACCCATCACAGGCATCCAAACAAGGGCAAAGTAGTGGGCTGCTATTATACAGACAGCCCCTACCTGTGCCATGTCAGCCATAGATGTGTTCTCATGGCACAGGACCAAAACAGCTGTGCTGTGTGGAGAGGGCATAAAGAGTGGAAAGTTCTCACCCCTACACCACAGTCATCTGTGTTATTAATTACCTGCAAGGAGGCAATTCAAAAGTGCAGAGGTAAGAGATCTCTGGGGTCTTCACAGCTCTTGGAAAAGCAGAGGTAAGAAGCCCAGAACCTCCTTCTCAGGGCAGTTTCAGATATTTCTCTCCTTTTAAAAAACTTTCCATGTCAGCTTCTAGCTGTACTTGCATATGGGGTACATATGGAGGAGAGAAATAAAAGCAGTGACTGGCGCCAAATGAGGCCTGCTGCAGCCTTTAACAGTCCTCTCTTCTTACTATTAAAATGCAGCTTTGCCCAGTGAAAATGCTGCTTTATTGCTGCAAAAATACTTCCCAAAGACATGGCCCTTGGAGCACAGCAGGGAAATGTGAAGCAGGCAGCTTTGGAGTGTCAGGCACAGGGGCTGAGTGCAACAGCCAGGTCAAGGCTGTCCCAGAGACTCCCAGCCTGGCTGACCTGGCTGGCAGAGGATCAGCAGCATGGGAGCTGCTTGTAGGTGGGCTGAGCAGTACATGGCCTGGAGTTCTTATGGGGAAAAGCAGCGATGATGCACAGTTCAGGCTGCCCTGGATCACAACTCAGGGGATGGGACCATGCTGAGCCTTCATCCATCCCCTGTGTTTTGCTCCCCAGATGGGCACCTCTCCACCATCTCGCCTGGACATTAGTGGGGACATCTCTCCAGTTCCAACAGACTGCTTTCACCTGGGACCTGGCGAGTTCCTCTTCACATCCTCACAGCTCTAGCCTCATTTCCATGGTCCCCAGTCTGTGTGCATCAAAGGGCAGTTGCACGTGCCTTCTGCATCCTACCACCATGTCCCAGTCTGGGCCTAGCTGGTTTTTCTGCTGTCCTCTATTTTGCATGACACTGTCCAGAGGAGTGAGCCCTGGTGGGGGTTCCTCTTCCTGTTGGCCCTGGCAGGGGGCAGGAAGAGAAGTGATAGCCCAGACCTGGAGGAGGACATGCCGATGAGTCCAGGAAAGCCCACTGATGCCTGTGGTGGGCTGTGGCTGTGCTGCTGTACCCGGGAAGTGGCTGGCAGCCCCTTTGAAGCCTCCTGCCCCGTCTGCCTTCCAGCTGCTTTCCATGCTGTGGCTGCCCACAAAGGCACCGTGGGCGGGAGGCAGAACGGGAGTGATGCTGAGGCTCAGGTTGGGTGGGATGGTGAACTGCCCACAGCGGGGATGGGCGATGTACCACCCATGCAGCATTGCAGGGCAGATTTTTGGAGCCATGGCTGTGAGCTATGGTTCTTGGGATCTTCATCCCCTCTTCCACAGCGCCTGGTAGTCTCTGAGCAGCAAGTCAGAATCTATTTCTGATCAAGACAAATAGCACTTCGATAGGATGCCAAATACTTTTGAGGGCATTTGGCTTGAAGCTGCAAGAGGACAGTGCTCTTTACAGTATGAACCTGCATCAGGACAGTGCTGGTGATTGCATAAACCTAAGTCACTATTTCAGAGATGCCCAAAAGAGGGAAAAAGATACAGGCTTACTGAGGTCAGTGGGGTCATAACCCTTTCTGCTAGTTCTTACCAAAGCCCCTAGGAAAAAGAGCTCATTTTCCAAGAGTTGTTTCTTACCTGCACTCTCTGTGCCTGTTCTCATGCACTGTGTGCATCTCACCCCCCTGGCTGCATCCTCAGCAATCTGTGAGGGCTGCACACCCTTTTTAAATGCAACAGCAGGCTGTGAAATACTTTGTTATCAGAGCTCTGTTTTTTGGCCATACTGCATCTGTGATCAGTACCCATTTTAAGGCTTCTTGCATGACACTGCAGAGTTTTCTTCACCAAACAAGATGCAGAGTAGATAGGAAATTAGTGCATTATTTTGATTTTTTTTTTATCCTTGTCTTGTCTTTCATTTAGTTCCAGTGTGTATATCCGAAAGATGTGGTTAGGGACATGGTTTAGTGGTGGATCTGGCAGTGCTGGGTTAATGTCTGTACTTGGTGATGTTTGGAGGTCTTTTCCAACGTGAATGAGTCTATGATTCTCTATTTTTGCTTCCCCTGTTACACACCTGCACTTTCACAGTAGCCATCCTTTACTGCAGATACCTGCTCACCTCTTCATGCCAAGATTTGTAAGATTTGTATTCATCTCTTCCTGTGGCAGCCATTGGTGAAGAGCTGAACAGTTTAGCAGTCATAATCAGCTAAGATCCATTTTGATAAAGTTAGTTCAGAACTGGAAAGTGAAATTAGAAGTTAGATTTCATTGTGAAAGAACTGGTTGCACAAAATTAAGAGGTATTTGGATTAGTAAAGAAATATGGAATAAAATAATGAACTTCAGGAAAAGTGTTTGTTTTTTTTTTGTTTTTTTTTTTTTCCCAAGCATTGGTAAATTTTCTGAATACTTTGCCCATACCCAAAATTACCCTTCTGTAAAAAAGAAAAAGATCCCCTTTTTTCAGAACAGTCTCTGGGAAGCTGAAATCAAGTACATTGTTGTCACCTCACCTCAACCATTCTGAAATTTCTGTGACAACCACAGCCAGAGACAAAGGTGACAAATATTGGGTTGGAATGGAAAGGAATGAGTGGCTGCTCTTGGGCTATAAGAAAATAACACAGGTGTTAAAGTGTCCTCCAGTGCCAAGCCAAAGAGTGGTCTGTGCTTAATTTTCCTTGAAGTGACAAAGGTGTAGTTTCCAAATACAATGAGATTTCTTTCCATAAAATTTATTTTATGAATCAAGATTACATTTTCAAACTGAGAAATGAACAAGTCCATGGATTTTTGGATTCATATGCTTTGACAAATGAGGTCAATTTTAATGGCATTAGCACTGAGTGGACAAATGGGACTAATTTGCAGGATAGTGGATTCCTGATATAAAAAAAATTGTTGTTGATAAAGATTTATGAATACTGCATTCAGGCTGATGAAATGCCTGGTAGTTGCTACTTAAAATTTAATACTAAGTTCCCCCTTTTTTTTTTTTTTTTTTTGTTTTGTTTTGTTTGGGTTTTTTTTTTTTTTAATTTTGTTTTCATCCTGTGGCCTTTTTGAGGGCAGGAAAAGAAGAAGACAGCAAAAGGATTTAGAGGATGTGAGTGGGGTCAGGCTCCGCACGCGCTAAAGAAACAACAAATTGTCTGAGGTCACAGACATTGCCCTCAAAATGTCCAGCGCTTTTGTTCCAGCTGATATCCTAAAGCAGATGTTTGGTTGTTTATTCAGTGTGGAGATAAAGCTGAGCTGACGTGGTGGGGACTGTTGCTTGCCGACACAGCCTGCCTGGGGCACTGTGCCAGCAGGAGATGCTTCAGACCCTGGTGCTGTGCTTTCCTTCCCAGTAAGAGCTATGATGCCTGCAGAAGTGCTCAGGAAGAGGTGCCTGAGACCCAGAGGGTAGTGGGAATATCCTGAGCTCCCCTCTGCTGCCTCGCAGGAAAAGAAGAGGGAAAGGTTTGGGGATTTCTAAGGCAAGGCACAACTTTTTCTGCTGGATCTTTGGTGGGGTTTCCAGGCTGTCCCGGGAGGGAAACAGGTGGGAAGGGAACAGCCTTTGTTGCCTCCTTGAGCTATCCATGCCTCTATGGGACATGTGGGTTTTCCCTCTCCTGTGCAGGAGGAAGGCAGAGAGGCTCTTGGAAGTGCTGAACTCCTCATAAAGGCCACTGATTTCAGAGGCAGTTTTACATCAAAATGTTTTTAAGAGCTTGGGGGCTTTTTGCATACTGAGGTGGCAATACTCTGGGAAAGCTTTGGTGGGCTCTCAGCTCCTCTAAACACATTTCCATCAACAGCTGATGCCAGGGAATAGCATCAGGCTGTGTGTTGCTTCAAGCAGCATCATAAACCTGGTAGGAACAAAATGCCTCTCTGGGCCATTCTGCCTCCAGAACCTCTTGTCATGCACTGTAGGATGGGATGCTGAGTAGTTTAGGTGGAATTCCTGTAGCTATTGAAATATTCTGACCTTTAAAGGGACATTGTTCCTCTATCAATGACTGATATCAGTGACTAATAATCTTCCTTTTCTGACCAATCTTTTAAAAAAATAATAATTCCTGGGGTTTGTTGTAAAGTAGCAATTGCAAATAGACAACTTTTCTTTAGACTTACCAAAATGCATAGACTAAAACAAGCCCAAGAAATGCCAGAAGAAGGATTGACTGGACACGTAAAGTTCTATTGCTCTATATAATGTTCCCTTTGCAATGATGGGTTTGCAGTTTCATATCATACCATAAAGAACAGATCGCTCATGTGTCCTTCTGAAGGGCACATGAGTCCTTCTAATTCACTGCTGTAACTGTTATGTGCCTTCCATTCAGCTATTATTAAAAAAAAGAGAAAAAGTAATCTGAATAATTTTTGCCACCTGAATTTCTTATTTTTCTTCTCACTTATTTTTGCCCTAAGATATTCTTGGCATTGCTTTTTTGTGGGGATGTTACATGAAAGACTTTAACCTGTAGCAGTTGTTTAAAATCAACTCTGGCAAAATGAATGTAATATCATCATATTATTCTAATAGGAGGTGTTTTCCCTGCTTCAGAGACCAGAATATCCATGCATAGCATCCAATGAATTAAAGTCCAGGAGGGAAGAAGCTGGCAAAGAAGGCAGGGACACAGATGAAGACAGAAAAAGCTAATGTCTTTTTCCTTTTAACTGTTTGCATCTTCTACCAGCACACCTGCTCCATGGCCCCAATATTTGATGAATCTGTACTGTTAGGCTTGTTTTCATATTTTGAGGTTGCATGTCTGAGGTCTAGGGCTGCATTCATACTATGCCTGGAGCATTCAAATTAAACATGCAGCTGACTGATTTCTCATGTCTTCCAAATGCGGGCATCCCAAACAGTGGTTCACATGTTGGGTGGGACATATCAACATCTGTTTTTAAACAGACTAAGGCCAGTTTTGCAAAATATTGTTCCAAAATAATCTGTCTGTATCGACAAATTGGCAATTCAGGAAGTCCTGCCGAGGAAATGGAACTCCAAGCCACCATCCCAAAAAAACACCAGGCAGAGAAAACACTTCTTCTTTGCCCTGCAAATAATATTTGAAGACAGAAAAGCATCTTTCAGTCACTTTACAGAGGTGTTTGTACTCATGAAGAAGAAGCTGGGTGTGAGATACCAACAAGTAACGCATTTTTGTCAAGATCAATAGGAGATGGCAAGGCGACACTCTTCACATTCTGTGAAGTAGAAGCCCCTTTTTCTAAGCTGGGCATTAAATGCTCAAGAATCTAAATGTCCCTGAAAATACAGTTCCTCAGGAGTTAAGTTGCTTTTCAAAATGGTGTATTTGGGACCCTAAGTCATTTTTCAGAATGCCTTTTTGTCATTGTAGATCCTCTTAGATGCTGCTTGTGACCACAATATGTTGGAGAGGGCATGTGATAGCCCAGAAAATTTGATTACCTATTTGTTGAGCATGTTCTTAGGCAGAACAAGTGCAAAGAGTAATTTTATTTAGCTTGAAGTATCTGATAAACATGAAGAGAAAAAGAGCTGTGCAGTTGGACAGGTCTTATCGCAGTATCTTTATTTACATTTTCAAAGAACACTGACGCAATCAAGCTACCAAAAGAACTGCTTTCCATCAGCCTGGGAACAGAAACAAATTAGTCTTTAATAGTGTTGTGTGAAAACTATGGGGAATGTTATGCAAAACTGTGCAAACAGAATGTTTGTGTTCTAGTTCCAGGTCATTTAGTGGGCAAAAAGAGAGGCATTTTGTGTGAAATATCCATGAAGTGGTTTGCTATTATATAAGGACAGGAACTGCTAGATCAAACTAATGCCGAGAACCAGACGCTTCAAAGCAAAATGCAAGACATCCCAGTGTGGATAATTATGAAATAGTCTGACCATAGGGGAAATTTCTGCATAAATGACTTTAGTCCTAAAAGGCTACATGTTTGTATTGCTTCTGAAAAGGTTTTAGTCTGATTTCCCACAGACACAGGGCTTATGCAACCAGTGTGCTGCCTGTCTATGCAAATCTCTGACTCCCTCCCTCTCAGTCTACTCCCCTGTCTCCAGCAACCTCTGAACACATCCAATCTCTGCCACATGGAACAGAGAGGAGCAGGTCTCATAAACAGTTAATTTCCAATGGCTTTCATGGATATAAGCTGCTCCCTAGTGAGGAGAGACAGGTGCTCAAGGTGAGCTTACGCCTCACTAGAAACCAGAGAAACCACATAGGAGAGCATCTTATAAGTGCTCCAGCTGTGGGAAAAGCTTCAACCATGGCTCTCCATCCATGTGAGAAGCAAATCCTAGGTAGCCACTGGCATTAATGGTGCTATCTCTTTCTCCTATTGATTATAACTTTGGACATCCTCAGGACCTAATACAAATGCTTAACGCTTTGTGACTGAATGTGTTCCTAGCTTTAACAACTTCCAGGAGCAAGGAGTGCTAGCTGAATAAACTGCAGATAGGACATTTCCTTTAGTTGCCTGAAATCTACAGACTTCCTTGTAGCTCTTCCCATAAAGCAGCTGGGCTTGATTAGCGCATGATGCTCTTTATAGGCCAGCAGGCTAATTTGTAAATTAATTAGAAGTAAGTTGAAGGCAGTCTCTTGCCCCTTAGGAATGCTGCAATTAATTGCTTCGAGGTGTTGAAACCTTGTCTCTGACACACTGGGCTGGTTGACCCTTCTCTGGAGTCAAAACCATGTTAGAAAATTTACGTTATCTCTCTTCTTCCGTCCAGGACAGGGCCACTCTATGGCATCCATCTTTTTCACACTGGGCTTCTGTGGAGTCCTCAGGATGAAGAAAATACAATGTATTCAGGGCTTGGCCATCTTCTCAAGGACCTGGGCCACAGTGAGCTGCCCCATGTCAATCTTGCACTGCCCCTTGCATTGTCAAATGCCACATCTTGTACCTCTTCTTCATCACCTTTACAGCAGCATGAACTAAATGAAGTCTCCTAGAAGAAGATCCGTGGTCCTTGCCATTGTGCTCACAAAGGCTCTGGTGGTGTTTAATATTGAACAAAAGTTACTATAGGAAGTTCTGGGCTGGGAAAGTGGGTCCTCTAAACTAAAAGGAGATATGTATTTGTGTTTCCCACAAAATTCAGCAGCTGGTATGACATTTCAAATGGGGGAAACACATTTATAGATATTTTGACAACTTCACGAGGCAGTCTGATTTCAATTGCAGTTGCATAACTCGCTTTTTACTTTCCACAAATGTTTGTGCAAGGACAGTATTGTTCCTAGGAGCAGTATTGCGAAGGAACTTTGGCACACCCACCTCGGGGCTGCTTGCTCCTAAAGTGAAGTAAGCAAAATAAAATCAATCTATATTTAATTTGGAAACCCAAAGGATTTATAAGATGAACCAACTTGTCAGGGACAGTCAGAACTGGCAAGAAATATGTCATGTCTGAGATGGTGGATTACATGGTTCAGCTGCTTGGCTGAAACCCTCAAATATGCAGGAAAACATAGCTCTGGAGCCTGTTTAGGCAAGATGTTAATTGAATAAGTTCAGAAATTCACACTGTATATACATTTGTCCCCACAATGAGCAGAGCCATGTGTTCATTCAGTTTCTTGGAGACACAGCTTTGATGCACACAGGAGTGCTGAAATAACCCAGTGGCCTGAGAGTGGAGCAGCAAAACCTTGCAGGTCAGAAGGGACACAGACCCTAGTAAATCCAAAGGACTGATGGCAGTTCTTATCAGTTTCTTTCTGAAACAAGGCTCTGAAGAATTTTGCTGGGTCTTTTTGTGAAGTAGCTGAGTGTTATGTGTTTTTGACAGGATGGCCTATTTGATGTAACACTGTGCTTCTCTGAGAAGCCCTATCAGTATGTTATTCTCCGTGCCTTCCTTTGGCCCTTGTACCTTTGCGTCCATGCGTGCAATATACTTTATGTTCCAGTCTTCTCTTGCATGTCTACCACACATCCTTGTTTCCACACTCCCACATAATCTATTATAAGGGTGATATTTTTGGCTTTTAAGAGCGGTGTTAACAAGGATCAGATGCTGCCATCACCTAGGAAAGAGCCAGGTTTCCTTTGCCAGTTGTACTATGCGCCAGCGAAAAAAAAAATCCATCAGTGTGGACGTTTACAGTGAAGTTCTTGTTTTTAGCAGGTGAAAAGCCAATACTCGACCTGTAGTGAGATTTGCTCATGGAAAACCCCTGGAAGCTGTTTTTAGCAGCAAGGCATTAGTCACCCTTGGAAGGCTGCTGGCTGCTGCGTGCCTCTGGCTCGAGCTGCGCCACGCCACGTGCGAGGAGTGCTTTGGAGGCTGCACAGCGCGAACAGCCGCTCCCGCCTTGCCGCAGGTGTCGAGTTTAACTGCACGGCTCCTGCTTGTTTTAGGAAAACATGAGCTCACGTTCCGGAGAGCCTTCTCTCCAGCCAGAAGATGTGGGCTGCAGTCCTTTCCTGTTCTGGGGGGCCAGGAGGGGTAAGGCCCCACTTATGCAAGGAGCGTATGGTGGGGTTTCTGTCGAACAGGTCTGGGGACAAGGAAAGGGTGAGGAAGGGCTGAGAAAGGGATGTTTTCCATGTCGGATGGAGATCAGGCAAAGAGGAGACAGCAGAGCAGTGAAGTTGTGGAGAGAGGTCTGAGGATTAGAATCTATTAGCTCATCAGAAGAGGTGGATTAAGTCATGCTGCACTAGGGCTAAGGCAGCTCCTAAAAAAAAAAAAAAAACTTAGGGAAAATACAGGTGATGAAGGAAGTAGTCAGTTTAATAGACTGGAAATCTAGCTTGCCTTCAGGGATGCCACCTCAGAGCAATGACTCCTTGGGAAGAAGAAAGGCAGCTGCTCCCTACTCGATGGTTACTCATCCTCTCCAATCTCTTGTTCCCCCTGATCTCCAATACAGCTGGGCCAGCCAGGGAGGAGACTCTGGCTCTGTGCCCCAAGAGGAGTGCCAGATTTGTCTGGCTAGTGGAGGAGAGGGAGGAAAGCTCCAGTGAGGATGGCACTGTGCTGGCTGTGCAGGCATGGGGATGTGATTTGGCACGAGTTAGCAGAGGCTCAGCCAGGTCCCTTCTCCCGAACCAGCCAGCCCTTTCCTTCCTCTGCAGCTGACACAGGGATTTGTAGAGAATAAAGGCTGCTAATACACAGTGTCATTGCTTTATAAGGACATGTCTTGAAATAATACAGCTTTTGTTGATGTCCTTATTTTACGACAGCCTAAGACTGTGTGGACCTTGAACTGGATAAACAGAGTTGGGAACACTTTTTCTGATGGAATGTATTAAACAAATATGAAAGTGTTAGAAAAGATGCAGCATTTCATTTAGACGTGTTGAAACACTGTGATGTTTTGTTTGGTGAATTTTCAGGGCCAGGATACCCTTCATTCAAAATACCTAGAAAGTAAAACATGAAAAGTATAACAGAAAAAAAGGGTTGAACAGAGAGTCTTGTTTGATATAAGTTTGTTGGGAGAGAAAAACTGGCCGTCTCAGCTGCTAAATTAGTCCTTCAGTTTTTCTGCTAGGGTTCTCCTGAGCAATGGAACAGTGGGCTCTTAAATCTTGACGGGGGCTCCTCCTGGTGCAGGAAAAGAAGCCGAGGTGAGCAGGTTGCCTATGACATGCTTCAGTTGTGTTTTAACCAGGCAGGGCCAAAAGCACATGGGGAGGCACAATGCAGCTGAAAAACTCTCTCCTCTGTTTCCATTTTGTGGCTTCTGCAATAATCTTTCCAAGGAACCTTATAAACCTCTAAGTAGTGGGGTTTTTAAAACATTGCTGTTATGGTAATAGTTTAGTTTTGCCTCCTTTGTTATGTGTTAATGGTGCCCTTCTTTTAGATCTACTAATAAAAGAAACTTAAACCTCAATGTGAAAGTCCTTGTAAAGTTACAAATCAAACACATTTGTGCTGGTTGTCCCCAATATACAAGACACCGAGGTGGCTGCTGCATCGGGGGTAAGTGTGACACCTTCTCCAGGGAGCTTACCAGGTCATCTGCAAGGTCTGTCCATATTCGGGATCACCGCCTCTACCTACAGGGCAGAGCTGGAAAGGAGTGTTTTACACAGCAAAAGTTCTCTTAAATGAGAAGGGAAGAGGTGGGGAAACTTCAGACAAATTAGACATAATGGAGAATATGACATCTGGAATCTGGATAGAACGATTCATAATCTGTATCACACTTTGATCATCTCTTTAATGTAACTTTTGAATCAACTTAATGGAATAAATTCATGTAGAATTTCCCTGCAAGTGAATTATCCAGGCTTGTTCACAGGTCTATGGAAAACTCTCCGTTCAGTTACAACCTGTAATTCTCTATACTGCCATTTTACAAAGTAGGAAAAGAGGGATGTGTCTGGTTTTCCCAAACTGTCCAGGGTATCACCTACATACTGTGCTGACATCCCAGTCCTCAAGGCACTAGAGTCCTGTTACCTTTTTATGAAGGTGATAAGTGCATGTAGATTGTTAGAGTCTGGGCATTTTTGTAGAACATGCAGTTCACATGACATCTTGAGAAGTTTCCTAGCTTCATATTTCCTATGGTTTCTGTGAGCAATTGTCTATTGGGAAAATTAATGAAAGAAAAATCTATAGGTGAGTGGGAAGTGTGGGCTGATTTCTGGAAAAAAGTACAGTGGAAAAAACAGTAAGGTTGAATTTACACAGATATAGAAAATATAAAATTGATGCCAACTCTTTCTTTCCAATTGCCAAGACAGTGTGATTTTATAAATAAAAAGAGTGAGGGTCTCTGTAAGTCATTAAGACGTGGTAGTTTGTCTCACCTAATCTTGTCTTTACGTGCTTTTGTGCAAAAGAAAGGACTATGCCCTGTGAACACCACAAAGGTCAACTCTGCTTGTCACTAAGTGCCCTCAAAAGGTGAAGTCTCAAGGTAACTTTTTCAGACAGACAGGATCTTGCTGTGAAGATCCTTGGAGCTTCTGAGGGCTGACAGGTTTCCATATGGAGCAGATAAAACAGGGGTGGTCTCAGTTTTTGTATTCATGGATGGGAGATCAGATTTTACCCCTAATGATGTTCCAACCCCTCAGGAAAGGTTAAAGTAGAGGTGCTGGTGTTCTGCGATGATGGGGCTTGAGTGTGGTGCTAAGCCCTTCTGTGTGTGTCACACGATGTGGCAGCTCCTGGGGACCTGCTGTTTCATGTGTTTGGGTATGATGAGGTATATGTTCCCAAGGACCAGCCAGGCAAAAGCAGTTGGCCACTTGGAACTGGCTTTAGGGCCAAATCCAACCCATTGGTCCTCATTTGAGCCATGCTGGTGAAGCTCGTGTGAGGTCACAGACCTGGTGCCTCTCTGAGATGGAAAGGATGTGCCCATCTGGACCATGAAATGAGCTGCTGGAGGCAGAACACAATCCCCATATATGCTGTGCTTTTCTTAGGGTGGCAGAAGGAATAAAAACTTTCAAAAATGAGACAGGAAGATAAAAAAAAGAAATTATTTTTGTAGTTGGGAAAAGGCAGAGAAAGTATGAGAGAGACCTTGAATGGATCTTTATTTTTGCTGCCAGTAGTCCCAGGATGAAGGCAGGATCCTTATATATACCCATCTGGTTTCTACCACAGGATACAACAGTTGACAGATTTCCACCAGGAGGGTTAGATTCTGTAAAAGCAGCATTTTCTCATGGAAAATATTTTCTGCTGGAAAATTTTTGGCTAACTTTCGGCATGAACATGAAAGGCTCTGACAGCCATGCTATAGTTACTTCATCCATTAACAGAGGCTCTGGAGGGGGCTAAAGACCCAGCCCCTACCTCTCTGTGTGGATGCTGAACATGGGCTGCCCTGTCTGCAGCTCTGGCCACCCCAAATCGCTGTGTTGGTGAAAGCCTTGGGCACTTGCAGGCAGCGTGGGGCTTGGCTGAGTGGTGATGGCTGCATCTGCCCACGCAGGGCCTGCTCCCCGTGGGTGAACCAGCCGTATTATGACTTTCAGCTTTATTTTAATCCGATTGATGGAGTGGCCAGAGATGCTGATGGGATTAGAGCTCAGCAGAATGACGAAGCACTTGGGATTTGCCTTCGTGCAGATCCCTGCAGCACACCAAAGGGAAATGTCTGCTTCTGATTTACAAGCTGCAAGAACGTTGCACTGAAGTGTTTTCCCCACAGTCTGTAGCCACAGGTGTTTTTGACGGTGTCTAATATGTTGTGCATGGTCTCAGGCATTGGGACATCACTGTGGAGCCACTGGGTTCTGGGATCTGCTTCCCACGAGGTGACCTGGCAGGTGGCAGCTCTGTGGGCACCTCTCTTCTCTCCCCCAGTCAGATGAGAACGAACATAATTGCTCTTGGGGCTGCTGAGCTCCGAGGGGATGACAGTCTGGGCTCCTTGGCAGGTATAAATCACCCAGAGCTCACTGACAGCAAGGTGGATTGACACCATTTATGAATTTCATTCATTGCACTTAAAAAGACTTCTTTTGATTTTCCTCACGTGAAAAAAGACAAGGAAAATGAAAGCAAAGCATTTCTACGCCTCCTGATTGCTTTCTTTACAGGAACAGTGTCTCTAAATGCTCCAGGTGAAGCACCGGTGCTGCTGATAGAGTAAATTGCGAGTACAACGCAGCAATCATCCCTGCCGCTTTCTCAGGAGCCGAGCACTCCCTCCTGAGTGAGCCTCCGATTTTAAGCCCTGAAAGAGCAGCTTGACACGCTGTGACCTGCCTGGTAGTGTTCCTAATCCACCTCTTTATAAATACACGTTCCCGAGGGGGCGGTGGGGCAGCGGGGGAGGACAGCGGGAGCGGCAGGCAGCATCTCGCAGCCTCGCTGTGTGCTGTGCTTGCGGGAAGCTGATGAAGGTGGTCACAGGCTAAGTGGATTAAACCCGGGGAATGTCAGCTCAAAAATAAGAGCCGCAGCCTGACATAAAGATCTTGAGAAGTGAGAGGATTTGCTGGTGAGCAGCGCCGGGCCCCCAGAGGAAGTGAGGGACGGTCCGGTCTCGCCGGAATTTCCTCTGTTGGCTGTGGACACGGTCTGGAGATGCCCGGGGGATTCTCGGGGTATGGCTCTGCCTGGCTCCAAGCCCTGCAGCTTACACGCATCCGTGCAAGATGCAGCTGGGGAAGAAAAACTGAGACATTGTCCTCCAGGGGTGGCTGCCAGGGTCCGGTGCTCCCTTCCCACTCTCCCTGTCCTGGTTTGAGCCCACCAGCTATCTGGGCTTGTTTGGGCATGACAATGCCTGGCACCAAACCCTCTTCCAGACAGATAACAACACCTAGAGTTAAAAATAAGATGGAGACACATTAAGAAAAAAACAAAACCAAACCAACCAACCAACCAACCAACCAACCAACCAACCAACAAAAACAAAACAAAAAAAAAACCAAAAAAAAACCCAAAACAAAACCAAGCCAAAAAACCCCAACCATAAACCAAAAAACCACAATAAAAAACCATTACAATAAGGAAGAGTTAGAGGTAGGATTTAAAATCACAATTAAAGTAATAAAAATTAGCCTCCCCTCCTTGGTCCTCCCAAAGCTTTTTATTCCTTCTTTTCTTCATGCAGAGAATGATTTTCTTCATGACAGTGACTGGTTTTACCTTCTGTCTTGTGCAGTGAGAGAGCATCTCCAGGCTTTGTTAATCACAGCAATACCCAAGCTAATGACAGTTCATGCTCTTCTATAATAGCTGACATTTTTTGACTGTTCCTTTTGCTCTTCATCCCATTTAGTTGCTTCACATAGAGTGGTGTTAAGCCTGTCTTTAAAAAGTAGTTGCCCTTGTAATCTGTGTGTGCAAACTGACTGTTGGATAACTTGAATGCAGCTATACTGTCTTTTGACCAAGCAGTAAAAAAGTGCTTACTCTTTGACCCAGTATACTCATGTTAATGATTTTAAGTTTGAAGCCACTGAGTAGGGAAGACAGACAAATTCAAGCATGATGTGAGAGGTAGTGACTCTTTCAAGCTCAGTGTTATTACGATAATAAGCATACCTTGCTTTATATAATTTTCCTAGATTTAAGTACACAAAGGAAGCCCTGTTGCATTTCACACACTTAAGTTCTGAGCTAGAAAATGGCAGCTCTGA
Organism: Lanius collurio; assembly: GCA_020086605.1. Lineage (NCBI taxonomy): Eukaryota > Metazoa > Chordata > Aves > Passeriformes > Laniidae > Lanius > Lanius collurio. The sequence continues at coordinate 3,269,027 of JACBWW010000006.1, read as the reverse complement.
TCCCACGTCTGTCTTTTGACCCTTGGGAAAAGTTAGCTTTTTCTTTTTGTCCTAATACTGCAGGAGTTAACAGCTTAGGGAATGGAAACATGTCTGAAAGTCTCTGGGAAGATAATACTTGGGAAGACAGGTTTAAGCTAAATAAGAAAGCAGATTTCATTGGCCTTCTTGGAAACAACCTGTCCAGAGACTTGTGATCCGTTTCTAAATTTGGCCTTTGCATTTTCCACGTACAGGAAGTGATGAAAAAGGCAGCAGTAATCCCTGGTGAGTTTGGACACGCACATCAGGGGCAGAATGCCTTTGTTTGTTTAGGACTGCAGTAAGTTGGGTGTTGTAAACATGACTCATGACAAGTTTAATTAAAACAAAAAAGCATGGGAAATGCAGAGGAAGGTCACGCATCTTTCTTCGCAGTTTTGGCAGCTGAAGGTTTTTCTGAGAGATTTGAATGTGCTGCACCAGTGCAAATATAAATACAGGTTTTAGATGGATTTTCTCCTTCCCAAAATTATTTTTACCCTTGTATTTGGATGGTGCTAAAATAGGCTGAATAGAAGAAACCTGAACTAATGCATAAGCGCATTAACTTGTGGCAAGCCAAAGTGCAGCTGATGAAAATAAAAGATGTGGTGAACATGTGATAAAACTCCTAGTCTATTTGGTCCTGCCCCAACAGTAAAAAATTTACTCCTGGATGAATATGACTAAATGTATTAGACCCTCAAATACACACTTTCAATGCAGAACCTGCCTATTTTTCAGATTTTCAAATACACATTTGGTGTTCAGATGAGCCCACTGGCTGATGGAGCGAGAATTTGTTCCAGACTAAGCTTCACCTCTCTGCAAAGCCTCAGATTTTGGTTCAGACAGGTTTCTTCCTCAACCTGCTTATATGGAGAACAAAACAGTCCTTATGAGTTGAGAGCTATAGGCACAGTGCTCCTGAAAAGATGGTGTTGATACCCTTTTTGCAGAGTGGACAACAAATTCAGGTGGTGGGCATTGACCTAAAGTTTTGTTCATGGGGGGCACTTCTGAGAACTTCTGACCTATCTGAAAATCTCAGTGATGCCCAGTCACAACATGGTGTTTAATGCCTTACAAATAACAACATGTGTTGGGGTGAACTTAATCTGCCTTAACAATGGCCACTTGAAAGCTAAGCATCCAGTTAAGAAAAGTACTGTGGCAAAAGGAGTCCATTGGACTCTTTCCATCAAGAAGGTGAGAAAAAAAAGAGGCAGTAGGAATATCTGAAAGGAATTGATCCCATTTCTGCAGTAGGTGCCTATTTCTAACCAGTGAAGCTGGACAAGGGAGCCCCGGTGATTAGCTGAGACTGCCAACCTAACTTCATTAAATTAAATTAATCCCAGCCTCAGAGACAGGAGTACTTGTGCCAAAACACTCCTTCACATGCAGGACTTGTAAAAGCATGCTTCTTCAGGACTTTAAGCAAGTTTATACCAAATTTCAAAAGTCTATTATCAAATAAAATTCTCTTGAGAGTTTTGAAGTCCAAGAAGAGCAAATTCATACTGGTGTGGGCAAAACCCTCTAGGCATGTGAAATAGATTAGCTGGGAAAGAGCTTTTAAAAATGTAAGATTTTTAGGCTAACGCAGCCTCTCAATTTTCCCTAGAACTTATGGTCTTAAATCCTCCAGAAGCATTTGAAAACTCCCTGGCCAAATTAAAAAGATTAAATTTATGAAACTGGGAAAGTGAAATTTGGATTCTGAAGAAAGTTTAAGTCACAGGACTTGGAGAATCTATGGCAGGATTCAGAAATATTTTAAAATGCATCTAGATGAAAATTTTCAAATAATTTCACAAATAATGCCAATACATCTTTGAACATCTACCCCCCAATATTTGCCAATTCTCATTTCCTTTAATACAAAGCAGCAAAAAACCCAAGTAATTTCAGATTGTCTGCTGACATCAGTGATTAAAACATCCCATTCACATAAAGCAAGTATTTATGTTCGAGTGAAAGTTTTGCATAGCTTACTGACCAAAATACATGTTTTAGATCATTCTGGTTATGTGTATGGATGGATTTATTAGAGGTTTCTCAATTAGCTCCCCTTTCCCTTCCCCATGAAAAAGTTTTGGCATTCATATTGTGTTTGCAGACCAGAAATTCATGCACAGTGTGAATTTCTGGAGAATGTAATGGTGGGCAATTTTACCACCATTTCAAAAGTCTGAGTGCTCTGGTTTTTTGGGGACGAGCCTGGAAAGGCCAGTTATTTACAGGGACAGAAAAACATTGCAGGCACGGGAAAGGAAGCCCCACTCCACTGTGCAGAACTCCTGTAAATGCATAAAGGCTCCAAAAACCAGCGATGGGGAAAGGCCCTTCCTCTGGGGGCTGCACAGACAACAAGAGGGAGCACTTCCAGCCATCACAAAATGTGGGTACACGTCGGTAATATCCTCCAGTCACCCCTGTTGCAAGCTGTTGCATTGGGAACACTGCAGTGGGATTAAACAACACTCTGGAATGGATTAACCAAGGCATGGCTGCAGCCCCGTGCAGGTCCCTTGGCTGGGTTGGTGTTCGTGCCCTTTGTGCACCACGGCTCTACAGCAGCTCTTGCCAGCCTGGCTTTGCTCCCTGGGCACAGCATTTTGGCACCAATGAAGATCTGTGGACCTGGGTGGTTTTGTCGAAGTCCCGTGTCCCTGTCTGGCTCGGGATGTGTGGCAGGAAGCTCAGCATCCTGCAGGGTCCTATCTGGGCAGCCTGACTGCAGCAAGTGAGCTGACCAGCACTGACTCATTAGTTTAATCAACCTGAGTGTCCTATGCATTCCTCTCAAAGTTCCTTCAAAACCCGGAGCTAAAGGACAGATGAGCCCTGTAATGAAAGGGGAAGTATCATGTTTTACTACCAGATTTGAAAAAAGTCCTATTCATAGCTCTTCTGGGACCATAATGGCTTCTGAAACATATTTTGTCTTGAAAGCTGAACCAAGGATGCAAGTCAGAATGACACAACTTCTGTGGAATCTGCATTATCAAAGGCAGAAAGGAGAAATGTGTATAATCAAAAAAAGGAAAAAAAAAAAGTTCGATACCAAGGCAAGAACGCAGAAGTAGGATTTGGTTTCACTCCTTAATTTTTATTTTTTAAAGACTATGTGTTGGGTTTAGTTTCTTTGTTTGTTTGTTTTTTTTTTTTTTTTTTTTTTTTTTTTATTTTCAGTGGGATAGGTCTTTTAAGGATAAAAAGAAATTCTGGATGATCAGAAGAAGCAATTCTCAGATCAGAGTGGTACCACCAGTAGCTCTGGTCAGGTTGGTACACTCTCCTATGCATTTCAGTCAAGTGGAATGATAATAACTAATGAAGAAAGGACTCTGAGGCTCCTACTGAGTCAGCTGAGGCAAAACTCCATTTTTAGATAAGGAAATTTTACCTGAGTAAGAGCTCAACATAGACTAAAATCTGGTCATGAAATCCCCAGCTAAGCTGGTAAGAAACCAAAATCCTTCAGACAGACAATTAAAATAGGATTTCCAACCTCCTTAGTTATTCACATCCTACTAATGAGCTCTGGCATCTGTGGCAGAATTGTTAAAAGGGTATTGATCTCCTGCAAAATTTGGTGTGTAATAGAGATTTTTAGACACAGAGAGAATATTGAATCCTCCTCCCTTGTTATTTCCCAGTGGGCTGATCAGTTGGGGAGTACTGGAAATGCAGATGGCATTTCTATTTCTCCTTTTCATCCATCAAGTGGTTATTTGATGGTCCATCCAATTAGTATGACTGGCTTTTTTTTTTTTTCTCTCCCTTTTCACAAAAATTGTTATTGAATGTTGGTATTTGACACAGTCATATATTATGAAAAAAAGGTTTAATGAAGGTAACTAGTTATAAACAGGTCCTTGATCCTGAGTAGAATAAAAGCAATTTCTTTTTTGGTAGTCTTAAAGATAGCCACTGCTGTTAAACATATTTGTATTTCAATACATATTTTTCCTGCTCTTTTAAATATCACTGCCTCCTCTACTGAGAGTGTTACAACCTGCACCAGCAGGCAGGACTGTGTGGCATTTTTCCAAGAGGAATAGTCAGGAGTTCACCTGTACCACATTTCCCAGTAGCAGTTAAATATGGTCTTACCAGCTGATGGCACATTCAGCCAGAGCAAGGCACAAACCCCAGGGTACCGTTTCAGATCCAGCATTTCTACCTGACCCATCAGGGTAAGACCCTTCTGGCAGAGTCCCATGGGATGATCTCACACACATCTTAGAAGAAAAATAAGTTGTGTTGTCCTGAGGGAAAATCACTGCTGTCTTTTCGTGAGGACTGATCATGCCATTACAATCTAGAATAGGGAACTGGATTCAGTGAGCTTGTGTTGTATGCCTGACCTCTTCCCCTTCTTTGGAAAAGCTACCCAAATTTGGACAAGCAATAAATGTCTATAAAAAAACTCCATCCCTACATGATTCATGGAGACTTCTGACTCCAGAGTGGGGTTTGAGCAGTAAAGATGAAGCATGAGACCATGTGCTGGAGAAGAAGATATTGAATAGCTGCTCGTTAATCAAGTGCTGGGAACAGAGTGAGAGGGGTAAAAAGTATCAGGCAATTCTTACAATTAAAGGCTGCTTCAGGATGCAAATGTAGAGAGGGTGGTGGGGGAGTGAAGTGATATTACACAAGCAACCTTGATTTACACATGCCTTACTTCTGGGGTGCTCAACTTGGTAATTCTGCTGCTGCTCTATTGGCACAGGAGTGGGTTTTTTCTGTTGTATAGAGCATTTTGCTGCCTTTCAGCTCCCTGTACTTCTCTGGCTTTAAAGGATGTGGAATATTTGTGACTGCCTTGTGCTGCAATAATGTGATTGCAGAGCTCTTTTCAGCTCAGTGGAAGAAATGAAAGGTTGGGCTCACTGCGAGCAGTTGCTAAGAAAGCAAGCAAGCAAGCAAGCCTATTTTAAGCTGCTCCATAGAAGCACAGACTGCCTTGATTGGTTATTGATTCCAGTTTCATTTTGGAGAAAGCACATTTTTAGCCACAAACATGTGCAGCCACATGTTGAGCTGCAAGTATGAAAACTGTAAGGCTCTGCTGTGGGCTGCATTGAGCCCAAGCATCCAAAAAGCTGAGGACCCACATTTCCCACTCTAGCAAATGGCACCAGTCTCTTGAGAAAAGTTTTCTTGGCTCCTTTAGCTATACTGAGCTTTGGATTCAATTCAGTTAGGAGTTGGTTGTGACTTGGATCTTGCAGGCTGTCCCTAGACTGGCAGATGAAACAAAGCCTCGGACTGTTTTGAACATTGGAGCGTGACTGTCTATTCTGCAAACTTTTTGGGCTGGTCCAGGGAGTGGTGGAGTCTGCATGAATTACTGCCTGCCCCAGCAGTGCCAAGACTTGGGAGTGCAAGCTTTAAGAAGGTGCTACAGAAGGCCCTTCTGTGCAGGATGTCTTTGGTGTCAGACAACATGCATGAGCATGTTCAGTGTTCTTGGAAGTGGTAGGTGGGTATATGTGTGTACATATAAACATGGGCAGCCATGCTTCCCAGAAATACACAGCGAGGTGATGCCTTACAAACCTGTGTGGATTTCAGTAGGTGTAGAAAGGGAGAAAACTTGTATGTGCTACCTTGGGGCACATGGAAAGAAGAGATGTTGGGGCTGCTTTTACCCCAGCTAAGCCAAAATGAAGGTTTTGTGGCAGTTCAGCATCAGCCAAGGGCAGGAAGAATTCGGGCACAGAACAGGAACAAGCCTGGGGACACTGGGCTTTTGATATGCCCTTTCTTCAGAGCTGTGCCAGTTCAGTCATTAGTTGAGAATAAATAACAACAAAGTACCTCTCTGAATCAATGTTTGTAGGAACAGAGCCCAAGGTCAGGCACATTTTAAAAGGACACTTTTTCCCCTGAAGACAGCCAGAGTCTGTGAAAATGAACAAGGGAAAGACTTGGAAACTGTTAGCTATTTCCTGAAGGCTTTTCTCATTCCTTCACATGCAAGTTAACGTGTGCTTTGCCTGGATGGAAGTGGGTATTTCTTTTTTTTCTGAAGTACTGGAGATAACTTATTTTTCTTTTGTAGGAAGGTTCCGGATCCTGAACATTTCTCCGTTTTGTGGCCTGAAAGAACTGAAATGTGGTCACTTGTGTGGGCTGCAGAAGTCATCTGTTTGGATCTGTTTCCAGAGGATGTTTGAGACAGACACCCCACAACAATGAGCGAAGACAAAGGCGTCCTCTTAGTGCCTATTGGCACTGGACTGCTACTGAGACAGTTGTTTCTGAAATCCCTGTGCTGACCTGTGGATCTAAATAATTATCCATCCAAATTCTGATAATCCATTTGTCATTGCCTGGACTCTGGCCAAAGTCTGCAGTGACAGTTGTCTGGCCTAAAGATCCAGGTTTTTCTTTTAAGGTTGGCAAGAAAAAGGGCAGGTTATTGCTAGAAATTTTTCATATCTAGGACTGAGATATGGTCTAAATGCACATCTCAATTCATATTTCACGAGTGTAACCAGCCCCATCTCTCATTACTGTTTCCTTAATATTTGATCAGTTGATCAATCTTCCTCTTTGGTTCAATGAATATTTAATCATGTATAAAAAATCAAACAATTTTAAAATTAGAGATTTGGAGCCATTCTCCCCAGCCACAGCACACAGCTGTGTAATAACCAGTGCAGACTTCAGAGCCATGTCAAGCCTCTGCTCTGACTCAACTCAGAAGTTTGAGCCTGGACTTCTCCACACATGTTGTAGGGTCCCAAGCAAATGGAGATCTTTCCTTGGTCCAACCTTGTGGTTTCAGTCCAATCAGCTGCATTTTGGTGACTGTTTCTCAGTCAGGATTTAAACCTGGCCTTGCAGGTAATAGGCTAGTTTGGAGCTGTGGGCTCAGTGCTGTTCCCCAGGATAGTAGATTTGGCTTCAAGAGAGTAAGTTGAAATGACCAAAGCAGAGCTGGGAACAGAGAAGTGTTGCTTGGTTCCTGGACATCTCCTCTTTCCTAGTCCTTGGAAGGACTAGGAGTGTATCTGGCATGTTCAGCCCCCCTCAGGCCTTGTATGGGGGTAGCCTGGCTTCTGGGCTGAGGACTGAGAATTCTCTAGGCAGCAGTGGGATGAGGAAGAGCAGGGGATTGCAGTGCTAGCATGGACATGAGAGCTTGTTTCTTGGTGTCTGGCCTTGGTACCCTGTTAGTTAATACTAGACTCAAACACGTCGGTGTTCTGGGGTCATCTTTCCCTTGAAGAAGTAAGAGGATTTTATAGATTTTATATTAGAAAATGATGCCATTTAGTAATGAGATGGAACAACTTGCTTGCACCATGCTGATCACCATAAATAAAAGAATTCAGACCATTGTTTTTGTTTTGAATATACCATAACTCTGACTCCTATAAGTCTTATTTTTTTGATACACTTTAAGCAAGGCACTCAAAATGAGGAAAATAGGATCAAATTCAACATCTCATGTTTCTAACTGCTTCTCTAGAAGAAAATAAATTTCCAAAAGTAAGCTAAGACCACATCAAAATCATATCATACCATGTCCATTTCTGCTTAATGAGGCACTTTCATATAGATCAGTTAGCACAAACACTTATTCGTTCATCCTTTCCCTAATCTCTCAACCACAAAAATATAACAGACATTTAAATGGTACAGGAGGAGAGATGGATAGGTTAGCCAGGAGGGAGATAGGGCCAGTAATTCCACAGTGTAACAGGAAGACTCTCAAACACCATATGAATTAATTGAGGCTGAAGTGGAAGATATGGGTTTTGCTACGGTTAACAACAGCTGACAGCTTGATCTATTCCTGCAGTTTACTGTACCAGCAGCAGTCCCGGGCTCTGGTTGCCTCCTCTGTCTGTTTAAAAATGGGAGAGTTGAGTGCCCATGGGTAAGAATCAGGGGGCAATGCCAACCAGGCAGTTGTCCTGGTGGGAGTCTGTTATAGACCACCTGACCAGGGAGAAGAGGCAGGTCAAATATTCTGTAATCAGGGGGGAGAAGTCTCACAATCTCTGGCCTTTGTTCTTGTGGAAGACTTTACCTAATCAGATATCTGCTGGAAATACAACACAGCAGACAGAGAAAGTCCAGGAGGTTCCTTGGAGTATGTGGAAGATAACTTGGTGACAAAACTGGTGAGGGAGACAGCAAGGAGAGGTGCCCCACTGCCCTGCTGTTTGTGAACAGAGAAGGGCTGGTGGGTGATGTTATGGTCAGAGGCAGTCTTGGAAACAGTGACTATGAAATGACACAAGTTTTGGTTCTTGGGGAAGTAACGAGGGGGGTTACTGCAGGTAACCGCAGCCCTGGACTTCTGGAGGAATGACTTCGACCTGTTTAGGACACTGGTTGAGAAAGTCCCTTGGGAGACAGTCCTGAAGGGCACAGGAAGGCTGGACATTCTTCAAGAAGGAAATCTTAAAAGTGCAGGAGCAGATTGTCCCTATATGCTGAAAGATGAGTCAGTGGGGAAGAAGCAGCCTCAGTGAACAGAGAGCTTTGGCTGAGAATGAGGTGTTTATAAACTTTGGAAGAAGGGGCAGGCAACTCAGGAGGAGTACAAGGCTGTCATGAGGTTATTCAGGGAGAAAATTAGAAGGGCTAAAGTGAAACTAGAAATTACTTTGGCTCTGACATAAAAGCAATAAAAAATGTTTCTATCAATGCATCAGCAACACAAAGAGGACTAAGAAGAATCTCCATCCTCATGGAAGATGGCTCATGTCTTGGATGGGTGCACTGTTTGCTGGGTAAAAACTAGCTGGATGACTGGACCCAGAGAATGGTGGACGGAGATAAATCCCACTGGTGGCCAGCCACAAGTGGTGTCCCCAGGGCTCAGTTTTGAGACCAGTCCTGTTTAATATCTTTATCAACAATTTAGAAGAGGGGATTGAGTGCACACTCAGTCAGTTTGCAGAGAACACCAAGTTGGGTGTTGATCTGCTGGAAGGCAGGAAGGCTCTGCAGAGGGATCTGGACAGGCTGGATAGATGGACTGAGGCCAGATGTGTGAGGTTCAATGAGGTCAAGTGCTCAGTCCTGCACTTGGGTCACAACAATCCCCTGTATCACTACAAACTCAGGGAGGAGTGTCTGGAAAGATACCTGCTGGTTGACAGTGGTTGAACATGAGGCAGTGTGTGCTTAGGTGGACAAAAACGCTGGTGGCACCCTGGCCTGTATCAGCAATAGTGTGGCCAGCAGGATCAGGGCACTGATTGTCCCCTGTACTTGGCACTGGTGAAGCTGCACCTCAAATCCTGTGTCCAGTTCTGGGCCCCCCATTACAAGANCACTGGTGAGGCTGCACCTCAAATCCTGTGTCCAGTTCTGGGCCCCCCATTACAAGAAAGACATGGAGGTACTGAGGCATGTCCAGAGAAGGGCAACAGAGCTGGGGAGGGTCTGGAACACAAGGCTTATGAGGAGCGGCTGAGGGAGCTGGGGGTGTCTAGCCTAGAGAAAAGGAGGCTCAGGGGAGACCTTATCACTCTCTATGACCATCTGAGGTTGTAGTGAGGGGGGTTTGGTCTCTTCTCTCCAGGCAATAGAAGAAGAAACAGCCTCAAATTATGCCAGCGTAGGTTTGGATTGGATATTAGGAAAAAATTATTCACTGAAATGTTATCAAGCATTGGACCAAGCTGTGAAGGGAAGTGGTGGACTCACCGTCCCTGGAGGTTTTTAAAGGAGGTGTAGATGTGGCAGTTAGGGACACAGTTTAGTGGTGGCCTTGGCGGTGCTGGTTAATGGCTGGACTCGATGATCTTAAAGGTATTTTCCAACCTAAATGATTCTATGATTCTATATATCCAATGCTGGATTTAGCCTCTGCACAGAGTTGGGAAATACCATCATTTGTATGTTGTTGCCCAGCTCTGGTCCCCACTGCTGGGTGTACCCAGGGACAGGGCTAGGACATCTCCACCTGACTCTCCATGGTCCCTCGTCCCTGCTGTTGGAAGCACAGGGCTGATGCTGATGGTGGAGCTAATGGGGCATGAGTGAATATTGACATTGTTCATGTGGATATTATACCTTGTGAGTATGTTTGCCAGCTGTTTCTATGACCTGGAGTTAGACTCTATCTACAGGGGTCCATTAGGAGGCTTTTCATGCTGTATTTATTCTTGGGGAAAAGACTTTGAAACAACGTGACCTGAAACAGACTAGCAAATCTGAAAACTGTGGAGTAAATTACCACAGGGAAAAGGCACTCTCTGCTGAGTGCCTGCCTGGTAATGATGTTTTCTTGCTCTTCTGTTTGTTCTAACCTAGCGTTTCTTTGCAGGTAGCATAAGGCCAGTGGCAAAAGCATCTCTGAAGTACCCATTGGCTCCAGATGTGGATTTCACAGTTGCTATCACTGGCAGTTATCATCTTGCAGCTTAATGAGGCATGAGCCAGAGCATCTTGAAGTCTCAGGTGATGTGTTTGTTTGCAATGCATTTTGAAGGCCACATCTTGAACTCTGGGTGAGGGTTGAAGGCACACACCAACCCTGCCGGGTGGAACCTGAAAAGTGATCCTTATGATTGCTGTCCCTATAGGGGCCATCGGACTGTCGGAGCGGAAAGGACAGGAAGGTACAGGCTGAGGGCAACGCTTATATGGACACCATTCCTCTTCAGTGCCAGGGTTGGGCCTCTTTATCTAGAGCGGCACATGTGCCAGGACAGCCATACAGAGGAGTCAGACCTGAGGCAGAAATAAGGATTTTGTTGTGAAATACACCTAAGCATAGTCATGTGTGGCTGGTAATATGCAGAAGATGCTGATGTCGGGAATCTCGTCTATTTGGGTTGTAGTTTCTGAAACACAATTACAGTTAAAAGGTTCAGCAGTGGTGTTGCAAAGGTGTGGAAGGCTTAAGTAATTATGTAGGCTTTGTCATGTCACTCATTTGCAATCCACTGAGTCTGAGGTTCTCCTTACCAGCCATGGAAAGCAAAGCTCATTTAGCTGAGTTTACCTTAGAATGTGATGTCTTTCTCTCTGGGAGTACTTCTTTCCCCTTCTCAATTAAAGAAATATCGTGGAAATTACTTGCTCTGACCTGGACATGTTTCCTATAAATGTCTAAGTGGGACCAGATGGTTCCTACCACCCATGTAGAAAGGAGACCTCCAATTTGAGCTACAAATAGGAACAGTGGATGCTGGTCCTTGGCTCATTCTGTTGATCCTGCCATGGAGTTGGTCTTGGCTTTCCAAATTGCAGCAGAAGTGCAACTGGCAACAACTCAGTGATTTTTCTTTATTACTTTACACCAGCTTGTGCTAAGAAAAACTGCAGATGTTAAGGGATATTTTGGGTTGCCTTGTACAGGTATTTTTTACTCTTGAAGACTGGTAGGCAGAAGTTTAATCCCTCTCTTCTAATTACTTGCTTCCTCTGTTGTATACAAAATTGAGTCGGCTCCCTCTCTTTGAGTCTGCACAGTGTTAGGATACAAGGGCAGCAGTACAGATCTCTGTGCTTTTGCTGTCCTGCCTCTTTTCCTATTAGTTTCAGCACTATTTCAGCTCCATGCTTGCCCCTGCATGCTCATTCTGACCTGGGACTCCTGCCAGCTGCTACAACCATGTCCTAGTGCCAGCTGGGAAGTGTAGGTGCTGCAGTGAAAGAATGACACTCATAGTACTGCACATTTATTTTTGACATTTTGCAGAAGATGAAAGCAACTTCTAAACAACTTCTCTGTGAGCTCTCAGCCTCTGAAGGAGCCTGCTGTTAATGAGCTTACTCCCAAAGGCAAAGATATTTTCCATCTCCCCTTTTCTTGGATTTTGGGATCTCATGGATTTCCATGAGATGTGTGGGCACTCGACACTTCAGATTAACAAGCTCTCTTTCTGCCAAAGCAGATATTTGCCAGCACTCCCTGTGCCCACATGGGAAAAGCTGCTTCCAGAAATCACGCCCTTAGAAGCCTCAACCCTGTGCTGGGAGCTCCTGCAACTGGATCAGACTTTGCATTTATTTATGGGCTACAAGAATAGTTGATTTTAGTCAGACCCTCTATGAGCATGAAGAAAAACAAAGCTGAACATCTCTTCCCAATGTTACCAACTGGTCCTATTGTACAATGGTTTTGTCAGCAAGTTATTTAAGATCTTAATCCCTTTCAGCTATTAGGGGGAAGCTCCGAGGTAGAGTGAGACTGGAAAGAGGAGTGATTTTCACTTGGATTTTCATCTTTTCTTTTTCTCTAGTGCTGTAACCTGATGAAGAGGCAAGAACATTTCACAATGTGTACTCCATTCACAGCTACCTGCTTAAAATGAGGAAGGTGGAGGAGTAAGAAGAAAAGACTCCTTTAAATCTGCAGAGGAACTCTGGTGCCTGTAAGGGCTATTTAAAGAAGAAGTAAAACCACTTTATCTTGTTAATCTATTTCTGCATTGTTAATTTATGCTGCCATTCACACGGTGTCAGAAAGCTATTGCAAACCTTTGTATAAACCCACCCTGTAGACTTGAGGGGCTCAAGTCCACAGCTCTGGCAGCCCTAGCATATTGGTGATAGGATAATAGCAGGTTTCACTCTTAAAGGTTTTTTTGGAGGGGTTAATGCACAAGAGGAAGAATGGTAGTGATTCCCAACACACCACCTACTTTGCTGTTAGCAATAGGCAATCTCTAGTGTGTGCATCCTGGTAGAGGTGAGTTTGAGAAGAGACATGAAATACAAGCTAGGAGTTTTTGCAAATGATTTTTGCAAAGCACTTCATGAAGTTCCACATCAGTGAGATATCTGAGAAGAAAGCCCAGGCTGGGAAATTGCTTCAGAGCAGCAGCTGGAGGAAAGTTACCATTTCTTTGGGCATTGCCATTCATGAGAAGGAAAGCCAGATGAAGGATCATTCAGGAGGATAACATGCTAGCAGCAACAGGGGAATAGGCAGAATAATGACATAAAGGAAAGATGCTTGAGGACAGGCTTTGTCTCAGCTAACACTAAACATTTAGTCATCTAGGCTCTCTTTGTGGTCAGCAGAGCATGGCACTTTGAAGCCATGATTCAGCTGAATTAGTTTGGATGAGGTGAATTACACTTTATACATGCCTATTTCTCCCTCTTGGTACTGAGAGAGGTTCAAGTACATAGCCTAGATACAGAGATCTGTATTTTATACACATCAGGAGAGGCGAGACAAATCCTCCTTTGCATGTGGAGTGAGACTGTGAGAGAGGACATGGATGGCCACATGGCACCCCATGAATCTGGACAGCATCCAGTCACCCTCTGCCCTTGTCTTCAGGAGAGATGAGGAAGCAGAAGCAGAGAGGATGGAAACCAAAAAAGGAAGAGAGAGGAAAGTGACTGGGGAACTCCAGATGTTGTTTCATCTCTCATTAAATATCCTCCAAGGAATATGAGAAATGTAGGCTGAGGAGAATAACACAATAAATTAGAAATAGAAAAATGCGTGCTACAAGTTTCGCTAAGATGCGAGCTTCTTCATGAGTAACCAACATTATTAAAACTATCAACTAAAAAAGGAACAGTGATATTTTATTTTTATAATTTTGATCTAAATTTGCATTCCAAAATCTTTATGGACTATCTTCAACTTGCTGAAATGTATCTTTTGCACTGAAAATCAGTTTTTGCATGAGCGGAAAAAAGAAAGCTTTTGTGATGACTGCAGCACAAATTTCTGTGAATGGTTCTTTAAGCTATATTGCCAGAAATGTCATGAATCTGCTCAGAACTCCAAGGAAGGGAAGTGGTTTGAAATTCCTAACACTGCTCTTTCAGCCAGAATAGCCATTTTGGGTGTACTTCACATGAAGCATGGCTTCAGGGCTTGATATGTCTTCATGCTGGGCCCTGTATTGTGCCAAGGAAATTCTCAGTGTTTAACAAATAATAATAGAAATAAGCTGTGTAAGCATATGTGAATCTTCATGTTACAATTTCACGTGTAGAAAAAATGATCTCATAGGCACATAGGAAATAGAGCAGATGGTAAAATGTGTGTTGGACTATACTCAGGCTGGATACTAAGTCTCCTAGACAATAAAAGCACAAATGCAGGACGGTCCCCTCCAGCCATGCACATGAAGTACTGCCTAGTGAACTGAGATAGGGGAGCACAGATCAAAACAGATTAAGAGGCCACCTTTGATCTGTTGTTTTCTCCTATTACTGCAAGTTGCAGTACTGTGATCTGTCATTCCCTGTCTGGCTATTCAAAGGTGTGTGTGCATGGACAGCTCTCAGCTGGGTCGCTGGGAGGTGCGTACCCAGCTGCATTATTCCAATTTTGAACATGTGCAATTCCACCCATTTCAGAGGTGTTTCACCTGCAGTACAACTGCCTCAGCAAGGTGGTTCTTGATGAAGTCTTATAGCTTAACTCTGTTTTTTTCCTCCAGAGATCATCCTTGCTGGAGGTAGATGAATCCTAGTACACACTCCTGCTTCAAGGCATGAATTTCTCTCAGTGACTAGGGCCAAGATGCAGCCCTGAGTAATAACAAGGTAAGCTGGGAAAATCAAGAATAACTATGAACTGGGTGAGTTCAAAATTTCTGCTGGAAGGGGAAAACTGAGAAATGAGGCCATGTCAGATTTCAAGGAGGTTTTCCTCTGTACACTAGCAAAACAGATACCAGCAAGTGCTATAAAAGAAAACCACAGTGAACAAAGCCTCTTCCCAACATATTTCTCACCAGTTTGTAGGTAAACAAAAGCCACACATGCCAGGTCTGTTATAAGAGTAAGCTGAGCCAAAAGGTTCCTTCAATTATTTCAGTGTAAATATTCTAAGTGCAGATCTGGCCAGTTAGTAGCCCCTGACTGATGTACAATATTAGATTCATGCCGACCTCAGGAGAAAAGTTATCTTTTGCTGTTGTGTCAGTTTTTATTCTCCTTTCTCTTTGCTACAGGATGCCTGATGGGCTATTCTGGAGTGTTAAATACAAATCATCACAACACTCTATTGGATAAGCTTCTCCACATTGGGCAGATCATGTGCTTCAGAGACCGAATCAGCTCACATCTATCCATTGGCAACTTCCATTCAATGGCAGTGCCTTTGGCATAGCTACCTAGGATTTCATGGCAGAATTTAGGAAAATTCTCCCATGAAATTGGAGGAAATAGGATTTGTAAATTGAGGTACAGGCAGTGAAAAAATTTTTTTGGGATGCTGAGATATCAGTGTGAGATTCATTGGAGTAATAAGATTTATGGTTTGGGTTTTGGGATTTCTGGTTTGTTTGTGTGGGTTTGTTTGCTGGGTTTTGTTTGTTTGTGTTTTTGTTTGTTGCTGTTGTTGTGGGTTTTTTTGGTTTTTTTTGTTTTTTTTTTTTTTTAATGAATAGTTAATCTGTTAGTAGGCTAATAAGTTAGTTTAAAGCACTGAACCCAGGAAGACGGAGTCTGGATCCTGTCTTTTCTGTTCACCCTAATGTATATCTTGGGGAAATGCCTTTGCACCTCTCTTTTCCGAAAAGTAATCCAGAGATAACTGTGTCTGCTTACATGATTTATTCATTCAGACCACACCTGGCACCTGGAGTCCATGGAAGAGCACTGGAATTAGAAATTGCAACCTACTTTGAAGTAAGCCACAGAGGCTTTAACTGGTGCAGGTCAGTGGGAGATAGGGACAGAGGGAGGAGGTGGGAAGTGCTGTCTTGAGAAGAAACTGTGTGATCTCTATAACTTGCCTTCTTTACAACTGGAGAGGGATTTTCCTAATAGAAAACCTGTGAGCTATATGAGGAGGGTAATCCACTTGACCCTTGCCCTCTCCTAAGCCTTTAAGTCATCATAATATTTCATTTCTTACCAGCTGCAGGACCACTTCTTGGGATTCACTTTGATTGCAATGCAAAGACAGCGTTGCTTAGCCAGGAGGAAGCCAGAAAATGGGTATTGGAGCAGGGTATGTGAGTGGGGACATAGCAATCATATTTGAAGAGGGTGAGAGCTGGTGGCATCGAGGAAGACAAACAGAGTGTGTTTGTGCAAGAGACCTTGTTTATTTCAGCATGCTGAGGAGGGACCAAATGTACTGCATTGAAGGAAGTCAGTCCACACACATATGGGAGTGGGTCCAGCACTGCGTGGCTGGCACAAGCCCATGCGCTGCTTTGCTGGGTGACAGCTTGGGGTTCTCAGGGCAGCTGCTGTTCTCAGCACGGGCTTTTGAGGCCTCTTTGCATTGCAGGCTGTGCTGAAATGGGTAGGGTGGTTATTCAGAGCTGGTAGGAATGGCGTTCTGCTCTGGCACCCCCTAACCCTGCAGCAGACACCAGCAGTGGGGGCGACCCACAGCCCCCATGGCACTGAACAGACCCCTGTGAGCAACTGATTCAGAACAGTAATTTGTTACTTCAGCATTTGGCCACTGAATGGCTCATGGACCAATCCTGACATTATTTCTTTTTAATGCTGTATTTGCTATCCTCTGAATATTTTGGGTGGATAATTATCCAGTGTGTACTGTGTGTTGCAAAGCCCAGGAATATTTGCTGTGGCTTTTTTTCCTAGTTAGTTAGGGTGTGCGGTTGCTGGCCTAGATCTCATGGCATTGTTTCTGACTACGTAAATGAAATTTTTATACAAGAGAATAATGAATACAGACCAGAGAATAAGGCACATCCTGTGGCAATTTCACAAAGGCAATTTTTCTTGCTAAAACTCATAAGAACCTCAGCAGCTGTGATTATTTACACATGTACTTAATGGTTGTGCACATATGACTGATACAGGATAGCAGACACCTAGTAACCAGAGACGGCTGCGTTTGGTGGGTACCTTGAATCATCTCTGGTATTGTCTGTTTTCTTTCCCTCTCCTCCTTCCTGTCTGACTATAGAGACACTTCTAAGGATGAGAAAAAAACCGCATGAAACCAAAGGCTGGGTGTAACCAGCTCAAATCCAGACAAGAGTCAGTGTGCAACTTCATGTGTTAACTGTTTTCATCGTTCAGCATATCACATGGATGGGGTAGCATTTTAAAACACACAGAGGATTGCTGCCACACATGCAGCGATGCGCACACACACACACCACCACACACCCTCAATGTACACATACTTTACACTGCACCCAGTTTGGCTGTGGTGCCAGCAGCAGCCCAGCTGTGGTGAAGGAAGCTCAGCCTGAATGTTCTTTCAGCTCCCCATAAGAATTTTACGCCTTGTGCCAAGATCCACTTTTCCAAAGCTGAAATGTTACCTGAATTGGTTGTTTTCTTTCCCTCTCCTCCTTTAATGCAAAGTTTATCTGAATTAGGTGTCAGAATGACTATTCTGCTCCTTGCAAAACTAAAGAGTTTTCTTTTTCCAAATCTTTGAATATGGTCTTGTGGCTATGTTAAGGCACACATGACTTCAAGCCATTGAAACTTTGGTATCAAGTGTCACAAATACATGTCCAAGCCCCAAGTGTGATCATGGTACTCAGACAGCAGCTGTTGCTAAAGAGTTCAATCCATCACTTCTCATCCCACAAACAAATTGCTGGCAAATATTCCTGAGGGTCTTTTAAAAGTAAAAGAGATCAAATACAAGAAAAAAAATTTTGAATGCGTCTAGGAAATAATCTTGGTAAAACACTGGAAATCACAAATTCCACTGACACAAGATTTTATTATTTGTAGGCACTTTTATTTACTGCCTGTGCAGATCCAGACCTTTCCTTGGGTACACAGTGAGGACTTGCTACAAGAGGACATGAGTGGAAATGAGGAGGTAGGGATGGATGTTATTTACAAGTTACCAAACTCACTGCTTGCGAGAGAATGGAAAACCTTTGCCTGACAAAGAGGGTTCCATGGGGTTTAAAGGCAAGGCTTGCCTGTCATCCACTCACCAAGGGAGCTCTGAGAGGAAAATATCTTCTGCCATGATCCCTAATCCCCATCTAATCTTGGGAAGCAGTACAAGCCAGTAGGAGTGATGCCTTCAGTAGCTGCCTGGTCAGGCACAATGCTCCCTTTCCAACACTGCATCCCATTCCTGAGATTAGGAGAGATGCTGGTCTGAGCCCCCCCCGCCCCCATATCACAGGCTGCCAGTTGCTCAGAAATCCCTGCTCTGAATGGGTGAATGGGTGGTTTCATGGTGGGTTGAAAGTACAGCCCCGTCCTCAGTGTAACCTTTAAACTTGATTAAAACGCTTCCAGGGCCAGGCAGCCTGGGCTGCATCCTTTGTTCAATTCTGGCAGTGGCTCTTGCATTCCCTAATCCCTGTTAATATCACTGCCTGTCAAAGAAGATTTGTGCCTTTCCTGGAAGATGGACGCCTACTTTGAACCAGCCGGAGGAGAAGGAGATGCCTCATCAGCTGGTGCCTGGAACAGCAAGTAGCAGACAAGAAAGGCATCCTGTTTTCCAGGGAGAAGGAGCGGGAGGTGGGTGAGCATCTGGCTCTATTAACTCTGGCTGTTAGCAGTGCTCCTGTGTTTTCAGGATGCAACACAATCCTCTATTTTAACTATGCACAATCTGTGAACCTTTCCTGGCAGTGTTTGTGGCCAAGGTACCAACTTAGTATCCTGACCAAACTGCAGGACAGATTATGCTCTGCTGACCTATATTCCCCGAAAGACATTTTCAATCATTGTAGTAGTTAGTCCCCTTTTGTGCACCAATAAATTTCTCCCTGCTATAGTGCTGAGCTGAGACTCCAGAGGCCATTGGAGGCATTGGGGGCATTTTGCTGCCTCTTCCAAACAGACAGCGAAAAGGCCTGGATACCCATTGCTGCTCAGGAAGATTTCTCTGCTGCTAAGCCTGAGCCCAGACCATAATTCTTCTCAGCCTGGTGAACTCATGTCTCATCTCCCTATTAGGGGGTCCTTCCTGGGAGGTGGAAGAGCCTTCTCTGGCTCAGTCATGGCAGGAACTTGGTACCACATCCTGGGAGAAGATCTCAGCTCCTATGTTATCAGGATGCCTTTGATGTGGGGCATTTTTTCTCTCTCCTGCCATTAGCTGCTTCGTTTTTTCTCTCTCCTGTCATTAGCTGCTTCTCCCCCACTACAGGCGTAGGGAGAGACAGGGACACTGCAGCCTGGTGCCAAGCCCTGGTACAAGGAATCACACCAGGGCTCTGGCTGCTTGCCTGCTAGGGTGACTGAGCTGGCACATGTGGGTTCCCTGGAGGGTTGGGGTTTCTGCTAGCCCAGAGAAAGCAGTGGTCAGCTGGCCTCTGTTGCTGTTTAGTGCATCCTGCACCAGCCCACCAGCTTCAGAATAACCACACCATCATTGCTCTGCATTCCTGCCCAGGCCCAGCCTTGCCAGCAAGCCCTGAGCAGGTCAGGTGCAAAGGTAGCTGTGGCTTACAACGGCACTAAGGAGAAGGATGTTCTGGGCACCCCTCAGGGTATGTGTACCAAGTGCTCCCAGGGCAAGTGTCTCCAGCTCAGCACAGGCAGGCTCCTGCTGTTGGCTGGTGATAGCTCAGCAAGGTGGCTTTTGCCATCTGGAATTGGCAGCAACTTCTGCTGCAATCTCCATTAGGTGGCTCAGGGAGCCTGGCCAGGGCTACAAAATGTGAGAAAAGGACCCCAAAGGCCACTTGGTCTGTCCCCCTTGGCAAGGCAAGATTACATATGTTAGTGCATTTAGAGAGTCCTCCTTGGGAATCGCTTCTGTTACTATCCCTTTCCTGGCTACCGTCTATGCAACAGCTGAGAGGCAGCTAATATAATTAGCAAGACTTAATGAGGGACAACGCTGTTGGTCAGTGCCGTTGGTGGAGCTGCTGAGCTCTGTTTATAGCAGGGCAGAATCCATTCTGTTATCAAACAGCTGTCTCGAAAACTGGATGAGATTTTATCCTTTGCTTTCAGGTTTAATACAAAAAGCTGTGATTCAGCTTTGTGCAGAAAGCTGTTCATCAAGCTCCCAGAAAAGCTGACCCAGCTGGGATCTCTCCCAAGCAAGCAAAGCCCTGGGCATGAATGGTGCCTTGGGCAGCAGTGGGACATGAGGACTACGATGGGAGAATTTCTAAATCATTACTGTTGTTTATTCATAGACATTGAATATTTTTATGCTCAACAGTTTCTTTGGATCTCTGGTGTTAATGAACTGTATAAAATACATACATCATCCTCCTTCCTTTTCCATGAAAATGTGACATTTTCTTGCCTGCAGATTTTGAATTTTGCCTTCTTGGTTGCACAATATGAAAAAAATATGGCCTGCATAATGAAAACCAGAAGCCTCATGGCTTGAGATGTTCTTCAGTATGATGAATGGATATGAAAAATCATTTGTGTTGGAGCCATAGCATTTGATGACTGGAGTTGTGCATTATTATTGGTACACAAGCAGGCCAGCTTAAATTATGCTCCAGGTGGAGGAAAAAGCTGTAACAGTGGCATCAAGGATAGTTGATAGTTCAAAGCAGAACTTCCTTATCTTTACCTTTGCTCACTTGGTACTTGCTAGGATCTCATTGTGGTTCAACTCTAGTCAGAAACTAAGCCCCACACAGCCAGTCATTCACTTGCTCCCCACTGGGATAGGGAAGAGAATCAGAAGAGTAAAAGTGAGAGAGCTTGTATGTTGAGGTAAAGGCAGTTTAACAGGTAAAGCAAAAGCTGCACACACAAGCAAAGCAGGACATGGAATGCATTCACCACTTCCCATGGTCAGGCAGGTGTTCAGCCATCCCCAGGAAAGCAGGGCTCTATCACATGTCATGGTGACTTGGGAAGACAAACACCATCAGTCCAAATGTCCCTCCCTCTCTCCTTCCTCCAGCTCTATAAGCTGAGCACGATGCCATATGGTCTAGGATATTCCTTTGGTCACCTGGGGTCAGCTGTCCCCTCTGTGCCCTCTCACAACTTCCTGTTCACCCCCAGCCCTCTCACTGGGTGGGGTGGAAGGCAGAAAAGGCCCTGCCTCAGTGTCAGCACTGCTCACCTGTAACAAACACATCCCTGTGTTACCAACACACTTTGGTTACAAATCCAAATCATAGCCCCATAGCAGCTACTAAAAGAAAATTAACTGTCCCAGCCAAAAACAACACAGAACTTTCTACAGCTTATTTTTCTAGAAGTACTGTTTGAACACTTTTGCTCCTGAAAGAACAAGGCTGGAGAACAGCAACTGCAGCCTGCTACCTCAGCATACCTGTAATGCAGCTGGTATTGCTCAAATCTCTTCCAATACTTTTAATTTTTCTTCAAGGTGGCTTTAAATTACCTCTTTCAAACCACATTGTTTAAATCTAATTTATGGGAGCCAAAGGCACATCTAAGCAATTGCTGTCACCCATCCTTCCTGGTGCCTAAATACATAATACCACTTCATAAGATAAAGTCTCCAGTATCCATGCTGACCCAAGGTATTCCTGACACATAATACCTGTCCTTGTCCCTGTCCCCATGCATGGCACTGCAGTCCCCCAACTCCCTGGCACGTTTTGCACAACACTGAACTGAACTGAGGAACTGATCTGGCTTAAAGAACATCTGCCAAAACCCTTCCCCCTCATCCTGTTTTTTAATCTGGATCAATTCTCCAGTCTGGCCCTGATGTTAATAGAGCTGACAGGGAAGAAGAAAAGCTGGAGGATGAGGGGTGAAAAGGTGAGAGAGTACAAAAAATCTTCATCCCAACCTGTTGCTGTGGTCTCTGTCCCATGTGCTGTCTGCTGTCAGACACCACACTGAGAGAGGTCACCCCAAATATTTCAAATTTATTGTTTCTCTGCTTCAGCGGAAGTTACCTCAGGAGAATCTCTGTCAGACCATGACTACTGGAGGGATGTCAGGCAGTAGTAAGGAGGATGTGGTGAATGCTTGTGAAAGAATGAAGGAGATGTTGGAAGAAATGGTATTTTACATGGGAAAACTAGTGGGAACAGTCTAAACACCTAAACACCCACCTTCTTAGGAGATGCACCTGTATGATGAAGAACATACAAGCCATTCAGGGAAGGGTGATCACTGCAGGCTCTGTTGTGCTGCCAGGCACAATGTCACAGGTGCATCAGCCTATGGGAAGAAGACTTGCTTGTTTTTTTTTTTTCTTCAACAAACTGTAATTTTATGTATATACATATGTATTACTACAGGGCAAGCCAAATGTGGCCACAAACACCGTTTTCACATGCTCTCTGCCAAGAAATCCACCCTGAGTTGCACATGAAGACTTGTCCCTAGGAACCATCTCTGTAGAGACAAGCAGTTTACAGCCCATGACCCCAAACCATCTGCAGATGCCATTGTTATTGCCCTCAATGTTTGTCTGCATCCCAAGGGTATATAAACTTCACTTTCCATCCCCACCCCTGTTTTAAATAGTAATAGGTCATCCCAGAAGCATATTTACTTCCTTGTCATTTTAGACTTAAATATAGAGCAGCCCAAATCACTTGAGACTTAAAATTTTCTAATTAACCAGTGGGAAACAGTGGAAGAACTTTGCAAAGTACAATGCGCAGCTAAACCACCCTTGAGTTTAAGCGCAGGAATTTGGATACCCAACATTACCACCCACAAGATTTTTTTTTCTTTCTCCATTTGTGCAGGCTTAAAGAAGGAGAGTGAGGAGGGAGAGGACTTTGCTTGTGTTAGGCAACGGGAGCATCACTAAAATCAGACAGATAAATAGAAGGCTACTAATCAATTGGAGGAATTTATACTTCTTACAGATAATAGCAAAAATACAGCTCAGGGTTTTATCTCACTCTTGGACTCTTTTTTGCATTTTGTCCAAGTCATTCATGTCTCTTTGATGATTTCAAACTCTTTAAAAATGTTCATTTAAAATAGTTTTGTCGCTCTGATTTTCCTGGGCATCATTTCTCTACACAGATGTCTCTGCATTGCTTCTGGTCAGTGGAGAGCTAAGACACCTGCAGCAAGGTGGGAATGGCATCCTGTGCAAGAGCTTCCAGTTTTTGCCCTTTGAGCAGAGTTGAGAGGTAAACCTTCTGGAGATGCATCCAGGACTCATGCAGTGGAAAACCCTCCCAGTCACTGGCAGAATCCAATTTCTCCAGCTCACCGGTTGCTGAACAAGTACAGAGGGAAAGCTTGTCTTTGTGGGCAAAAAATGACAGGGAAACCCCATCTACACCACACAGAGACAACTCCTGGTGCTTCAGAGGTGGGCTTGGCAGAGCCCCCGGGTCTGTCCCCAGTGCATGCCTGGGGCCCTGTAGGTGTTACCATGCTGCAAAAGGAGACAGGTTTCTGACACATTATTTTTTATGTAGAGGCATCTGGAGGTTATGACATACAAGGAACTGACCAGACTGAGTTTCTTGTATTACCTTGGCTGTTATATTATGTAAGGGAGGCAGAGTGTCCTCACATTATTATTATTGTAATTAAAGAATATTGTGCTTTTAATTTGTACAGTTCCTTCCTCGGCATTGTTTGATACGAATAGATGATAACTGGTTATTGTGAGTTATTAATAACGTATTGTTAACTCACTGTATGCCTAGGAGACAGAGCAGTAAGTGGGGCTGCTGTGTCCTAGGTGGCCCTCCCTGCACTCACAACTGAGGGGATCATCTTTGATCTTTCTTTGCCTCCCAAGATCTCTCTTCAGTTTGGACTTACTGCTTACCATTCCCTTTGCCCCCACCCCTGGTTACCTCTGTGTTTGAGGGATTCTGGAGAAAACAAGAACAGTTTGTTCTGCCTTCTCCAATACCTCTTGTATTTGTATGGAGTGGATGCTCTGGTCTGTTTTTAATTTCCATGATTCTACAGTGCTTTTGAGTCCAAGGTGCTAAATATAGATCTAACCCATAAGAGCCAGCCTCTTTTTCATTTCTGTCTTACAATGTTATTTTCTGCTTTTATCGTTTAAGCCTAATGGATTTACATTATTAGGAGCTCTCCAGTGTGCACAGTGTGGTTATGACCAAGACAAATGCCTGCAAAGTTTCCAGGAACATTTGTCTGGATAAAAGCAAGAAAAAAAGTGACTCTTCCCTGGCTCTGCAGGAAGAGGACTGGTGCAGTGTAGGCACCTTCTGTCTCCCCTTTGTACTACAAACCTGTGTGTCCCCTCTGGGTAGGGGAACCACTTCCAGTACACTGCCTAGAAAAATGACTCTCTGGAGAAAAATCAACAGACACCATGAAAAGTGCTGGCTCAGACACCTTGTGTTGGCAGTCTCCTACCAAAATTAGTTCTCGATAAGCCAGTACATCTGCAGTCAGAACAAACTATTCCTTTTTCTTCCTATTCCTAACACAGCCGTGCCCCCAAAAAAATACAAGTCAGGAAAATGTTTGGGGAAACTATTAAGGAGCATGAAGGGAAAAGAATATACAGACAAATATGGAGCCATTTGAAACCAATATGAAGTCATGTAATAAACAGCTTGAATTTATGGGAGATAAAGCAAGCCAGACACAAGTGATGGCTTTTTGAGGCTGAAATGCCCAAGCCTGCCAGGGAAGAAATGTGATGGATAGAAAAGGCCAGGCTCACGGGAGACAAGAAGACCATTCAGGATAAATCTAGAGCCACATCTGTGTCTTTCCAAGCCTAACTGAGACCAGTGGTCCAAGCCAGTAGCTGGAGAGGAGTGGGGTATAGAAGATAATTGGTCATTTGACTTCATCTCTGTCTAAGTGTCTTCCTCCCTGGCTGTACAAGAGGCATATAAGAGAGGACTTCTTTGTGATCAGGGGATCTTTCCTTGATGAGCTTGTTTAGGGTTAGGGTCGCTGTGCAAGAGCCCAAGCAGTGGGTCTGATTGTTTAGGGTTAGGGTCGCTGTGCAAGAGCCCAAGCAGTGGGTCTGAAGACTCACCACTAGGTGCAGACATGGAAGACTGACCTCTCGAGGCGAAATAAAGGTTGGAACCTACATGAACAGCTGCCCTGGGCACAGTGAACTTCTCTCTGCTTGGAGAAGCTCACCATGCTTAGCTTGACTATTGAAGTGCTATCTGAAAAGGGGCAGAGAAGCACAGTAGCATGCCACAGATCTCAGTGTGTGAATGCTTTCTTGTTTTCAGGTGCCTCTCAAGGGAAACATGCCCTGGTTTGGGGAATAGTGTGTCTTCAGTACCACCCTTGGTCAGGGTCCCTCTCATCATTCACTTTGCACTACTAACAGTTCAGCTGGGGTTTCTTTGGAAAGAGCAAGTTGGTTTCCTTTGAAATAACCTTCAGGCACAGCTATGAGCTTAGTTCACTCCAGGCTTTGCTCCTAGTGGGCACTGGAATGATAGACCAAACTGGTCTGCCTCACAAAGCCCTCCAGCACTGAAACAGCACTCTGTGCATCTTGAAATGTTATGTTATGTCCATAAGGCATGCTCAGCTGTGGCTAAGAAAGGCTCAAGGAAGCTATTTGGCATATTCCCACTCTCTAGTTTGCTGCTGGAAGCATTGCTTTTCATGGTGCAGTCCAAAAGACCACAGGAGAAATCTGTTGCTGCTGGAAATGGCAGTAGTGCTGTAGATCTTGGCTGCTTCCAGCAGAACAGATGCTCCAGGAATGGTGCAGGGCTGACTGCTGCACCCATCCAGAAAGTGCATTGTGCAAAGCAGGACCAAGCTGGTCTCAGCTGTATCCTGGCAAATGAAGAAAAGTATGCTGTGTAGGAAGGGAGCATGTATTCACTTTGAGTGTGCCAATGACCATGTACCTCAGTGGGTGGGGAAGTTCAAATATGACAATTCCAGTTAGATTTAATTTTTCCTAACAAAAAATGCCAGAGCATTGATGCACATGGCCAAAGGTTGGCTGCAACCTGGTGAAATAGATTCTTCTACATTACTCCAGACAGTCCTGGAACCAGTTAATGGTGTCTCTCCTGTTTCTGTAGTTTTGTGCTGTTCCTACTACTGCAAAAATTAATCCTGAATATTCAGAGAGTGATTATTTTAAAAGCATTAGGAGCAATGCAGGGGTTGGAAATTAACACACACACAAAAAAAAAAAAAGAAAAAAAAAAGGAAAAAAAAAAGAGACAGAAGGTGAGGTGAGAAACAAAAATGGTATGATGTCCTATGGGTACATGAATTCAGTGACAGAGGGCAGACTATGTCCTCCAGACCAGTGCTCCAAACTCCAGTCCCCAGAGCCTGCAGGGACAAGTGTACCCAAGAGCAGGGACTAAATGTTGTGTCCACCACAGGTCTTCTATGAGCCTTCTGCTCAGTCAGGGCTTAAACCAGGCAGAGGCTGTGTGTGTACTGGTACACTGAAAACAGTCAGGGCATGAGCCTGGACAGTGTCTCACATTCATTCATACCGTGTCCGTTCAATTATGGACACAGTCCAGCTTGCACTCTTCCAGGCAATGCATCACCATGGTTAGCAGATGGTTAACCCACTCCAACACTGGTCTAGACTGGAGAGGACTCAGCTTTGAGGAATACTTGAATCTGTCCTGTGTCATTCCAGCCACTAAAATCTGACTGACAAAGCCCTAAATCAGATCATCTTTTAGCTCCTCTTGACTTGCCCTCCTCCTGGCTAGTAATGCCTCTTTTGAGGCTAGCAGTGAATTATCTGCCAGAGGGAAGTTCTTAAAAAGATTTATGCTGAAGTAGCCTGCTTTATGCTCTCCATTAGACAGGCTTTATGCCTCCCATGTTCAGCGTTACACCAGCAGAAGTTGGATTAGACTTGTATTTCTTGGCTAAACAATGACTAAAGGAAGCACGATAACTATCTACAAGTATTTGATGGGTGTAAACTCCAGTGAGGAAGAGGAATTGTTTAGTGTGGTTAAAGGACTTTTGTGGCTAAGAGCGATTAGATTAAATTGAACAAAGCAAAACATAAACTGAATAGCCTTCGTAATGCTAGCAGGCTGCAAGGGCAGCTCCCAGGGGACGTGGTGGAAGCAGTGATGTTTGGGTCAGTTGAAACGTCACAGGGAGCAGAGCAGCATTTACGTTATGGACCTCGGACCACCATCCCATAAACAGCGTGTCTACTTTCCCTGTCCTGTCCACACCCACACCACCCTGTGTCTACGTGAGCACACGCCCAGATGAATAAGGAGGGAGGAAGGGTGTCAGGATGGTTCAGCCTCTGCCTGCACCTGATTTGTCCCCTTCTTTTGGTGTAATATGTTGCCCTAAACAATAAGATTTCATTCTGCTGACAGTGATTCTGATCTTGTGACTCTTAAGGGAGAGCTTATGCTTCCACTTTCTGTATTGGGCCATGAGTAAGTTTTCCTTAGTACTTCAGCAGCATGGGGCTCGAGCTCCAATTATCTTAAGCTTGCTAATAACCTTGGGTTATCACATACCTACAGGGATGCCATCAGCCTTCCCTTCAGGTTACACCTCTCTCAGCTGGCAGGACGTGGTATAGAATGATCAACTGTACAAGAAGGGAACAAACAGGGGTGCACAGTTCCTCTGAAAATATACCGGTGGCCCCTTATTCACTGCTGGGAAAAATGAGCTCACTCTCTCACATGTGAGAAGGAGTGTGTCATAATCCCATCTTGTCCCTTTTCTCTGGAAACCAAACACAGAGCAGGCAATCCCATCCATCAGGAATTTCTGATGGAGATCATGAACTGACCTGAGCACTGAAAACAAATGTCGGTGACTCAAGCACTGCTGTGTCTTTCAAAATCCCGCAGCCTCTCAGGGTGAAAGAAATAAGGGGATATGTGATGCTTGATGAGTCAGGATGCTTTCCCCTGGCATGAATGTTTCTCTGCCTAATTACACAGACACAATAACAAAGAAATTAGATAAACCAGGTAAGGTTTGTTGTGGATGTCCAGTTTGTCTGGGAGACAAGAACCTTATTTACCTGACATGACTTGTAAACAAACTACCCTGTTTTCAAAACAGCATATTGCTTCCAAATTGCAGGTTATCTGTTCTGAAACAACACCACTTAATGGGTTATCTTCTCCTTTAATCAGGCACACTTGTTGACATATCATTAAATTCCACTTAGCACAAGTGTGAGAAGCCTGCTGTTAAAAGCTGCAAGCAGAAAGCCAAGGAGGACACATGCGTCCTCCCATGGCACTTGCAAAGAAGGCCCTGATCTGTTCATAAAAGGTCAGGAAGGGAGCAGAGAATTCAAAAGCCTTAAAAAACAGTTTGGATTGGAGTCTTCAGTAGTGCGTCATCACAAGTTTTCTTCTCCCGAGGGAGTAATTCTTCAGATGTTTTACATGGCCCTTGCTGGTGTCTCTCCAACTTCAGCGGCAATTCATCTATTTCTGCATTTATTGATCCTTCTTTTTTTAAACAGAGGCAGAGCTAATAGACATCTGTGTATATGGGCGAGACTGAAAGGGTTAACACCACCTCCCTTGCATGTCCACTGCCCAAATGCTAAAACTACCTGGTTAGGTGTGCAGATTATGGACCATGCAACAGAACAGGCATGGCACTAAGGCAGAGTCACTGCTGTGCTGACACATTCTTCTTCCCAAATCTGGCTGGCTGCAAAGGGCTCAGATAATAATGTATTTTCTGGTTTCTTTGCATAGGCATGGAATACCAATCTTGGTGTCTTCATTAAAAATGGCATCCCGGAGGATACCATTTTACATAGGATAGTTTTCCATCCCGGCTGAGATTTTTTCATATAAGTGGCTGGCAGGTGTTCATGCTTGTGGTGATGTTTAGAAAAGGTGAATTCTCCTTCTCACGTACCTGCTGTATTTTCAGTTTCAAATAAAGGCATGAGTACACTGTATGGGTAGAAGAGAGGAAGATCACAGGTTTTTATCACCTCACATGACCATGGAGGTTATTTTTAACCATTACCAGTGGGTGATCCTAAAACCCCTGATGAATGCATATGTAACCTGTGCCACAAGAAGCTGCAATTCCTGTGCAGTCTCTGTGGGCTTATAAACCAACAGCACCCATTCTCCTGGGATTTTCAGCCTTGTCTTCACAAACTCATGAGGTCCAGAGCTCATAAACTGGATTTAAAGACAGGTGAGGATGAACCTGAACAACTCAAAGTAAGCAGTGACCCCATCAGAGGAAGGTCAACATTCCTTCATAACCCAGTGCAGGTTTCATAAATCTCTTTAACAATAGCACTCAGTTTAAATTGAATGTTACCCTGTCCTCTTTCCTCTGTCTTGAGGAGCACAGTCCTGGAAATTTGGCCTATACTGACACATGAATTCTGAAAGAATAAATTATTGAGAAAAGACAACTGCAGTGCTGCCTTCAGAGTCTTGTTGTGCGTGATATGGACCTTAAATCTTACAGATGGTGTCCATAGTATTGACAGCATCTTGACAAATACATTCTATGTAAATTACAGCATTTCTTCAAAGATGGTCCACACATCAGCTTCTCACACTGACCCTCACAGGTCTGCCTTCTCTTTTCCTTGCTCTTGTGTCTTCTAGTAGAAGACAAGTATGCAGCCAAAGAGATAATTTTGCTAGGCCAAAAAACCCAACAGGTGTTTTAAACATTTAATTAGACTTTCTTTTCAAGAGTTCATCACCTATAATAATGTCACCTGGCCATTTGCCAGCTATGGAGCATATCTTACAGTGATCACCTGGAATGACCTTTCTGGGCAGAATAGCTCATCCTGCCTGAGAGAATACCAGAAGTCCAGCAGAATCACAGAACAGGTAAGCATGGAAAGAACCAGAATTTCTCTCTGGTCCACTGGATCAGAGATTCCTAAGGGCTGGCCTTGGCAGTGAAGACTGAAGCAAAGAAGATGTGTAGTATTTCAGCCTTCTCTGCAACCTATGTTTCAAGGGTCCCTGTTCCTTTCAGTAGAGGACACACATTTTCCTTAGAATTCCTCTTGTTACTGATGTATTTGAAGACCTTCTTATCCTAGACATGCTTAGCAAGATTCAATTCCAAATGAGACTTGGGCTTCCTACTTGCATTTCTGCATACTCTAACAACATCCCAATATTCATCTCAGGTGGGTGGCCCCTGCTTCCATCTCACGTATCTCCTGCTTTTGTGTGGGTTTTGGCAGCAGTTCCTTGTTCATCCATGCAGGTCTCCTCCCTCTTTTGCTCGATTTCTTGCCACTGGGAATGTCTTATAGTCACTCCTGGCCTGCGTGCACTTAGTGGAAGTATTCCCACTCGAGCCTTGTTTTACTTCATGCGAGAAAAGTACCTTGTCCCCATTTTAAAGGTAAGAAGAGTCTCAGGTTCAAAAATGCCCTGCAGTGCATCCACAAAACCTGAGGCAGCATGCCAATGCTTGAGTCCAACCAAATCCCCTCCTTGCTTTAAACACTATTTTTTTGTTTTACCTAATGATGCAACATATATGAGTCAGCCCTGGCACTCCCCTTTTCCTAGGGCAGGGGCTGCCCTGCTATGACATCCTCACTTCCTGGCTTGCATACTGTCTCTCTTGGCAGCTCTGTGAGCCTTGCTTTCTCCCATGGAGGTCAGTCAGCATGTTGGAAAGACATCGGCCCCAGATTCAGACTGTGGCGCTCAGGATTGCTCTGAAGACTGGGGAGATACTCCTGAGGTGGTGGGGGACCAGATCACAGTTTCTTCCACATGGGGTGCAGAGCTCATTGTGTGCCCCATTTGAAGGAGACAGGTAGACTATGAGGTACTTCTTCTTTGAGAGCAACTTCAAGGAGAAATTCTTGGGGTGTTGGTTGCTGAAAATCTGGGCATGACCTGGCAATGTGCACTTGCAGCCCAGAAGGCCAAAGCAGTGTGAGGTATGTGATTCTGACTCTCTGCTCTGTTCTTGTGAAATGGCACCTTGAGTCCTGCATCCAGCTCTGGAGGGCCTAAATGCATGTGGATCTGGTGGTGTGAGTCCAGAAGAGGGACATGCATATGATCAGTGGGCTGGAGAGCCTCTCCTATGAAGACAAGCGGAGACAATCAGGGTTGTTCAGCCTGAAGAAGAGAAGGCTTCAGGGACACCTTATAGCACCTCCCAGTGCCTAAAAGAGGCTACAGGAGAGGGACTTTTTACTATCGTTTGTACTGACAGGATGAGGGAGAATGACCTTAAACTGAAGAGATGGCAGGTTTAGATTAGATACTAGGAAGAAATACTTTACTGTGAGGGCAATGAGGCACTGGCACAGGTTGGCCAGAGAAGATGTGGATGCCTCATCCCAGGAAGTCTTCCAGGCACAGCTGGATGGAGCCCTGAGCAACCTGGTCTAGTGGACGTTGTCCCTGCCCATGGCAGGGGAGTTGGAGCCAGATGGTCTTTAAGGTCCCTTCCAACCCAAACCATTCTATGATTTTATGATGTTTTCTGGCTGTTGGAGGCTTCACAGCACTCAGTGTCACATCCTATTCTTTGGGTCTCCCTTTCCCTGCATCAAGAATTGTAAGCAGTTGTGCTGCACAGCAACTACCTCGTTACTGGTTTTCCTTACATGGTGGTTTGACAAAGGGGTGCCTGAGTACAAAAGAGACATCTGTAAACTGGAGGAGATTCAGAAAACAATAATAAAAAGCATAATG
This sequence comes from Lanius collurio, assembly GCA_020086605.1. Taxonomy (NCBI): domain Eukaryota; kingdom Metazoa; phylum Chordata; class Aves; order Passeriformes; family Laniidae; genus Lanius; species Lanius collurio. The sequence continues at coordinate 3,237,573 of JACBWW010000006.1, read as the reverse complement.
CTCTTGGAAATCCCTGTAAGGCAGCAATTTAGGGCCCAGCTACTAGCATGCTAGGACAGATGTCAAGTGAAATAAAAAGAAATTAACTAGTTAAATATCTGTAAAGCAGGCATGTGAAAAGTATTATTTTTCTGTATGCTGTGTATGCTTGTGTAAACAGCCTTTTCCACCTGGGGCTACGTCTCTGTAATTATGTATTATTTTCAAGAAGAATGCAGAGTGTGAGGAGTGAATATGTTCCAAATGTGTCCGAACCCCAACCAGGCAAAGGCTGTGATTTTACCTCACTTTAGGGAGAGGAGAACAAGCCCATGCCTTTTGTTTATTCTTCTCAAGCTCTTTGTAATAACTGTACTTTTCACTGGAAGTGACTCACCTGGCAAAGAAGATAAGAAACCCAGAAGGACCATTCAAGGAAAATATAGTGCTGGAAACCATCCTCCAAATTTAAGGCTTACAGTCCATCTGAAACCGTACTCATATTCAGGCCCTTCAGGCTTCCCTAAATACCAAGAAGAACTATAATTTTTTCTAAATGTGGTGTCAGCATTTGTTACAAGCAATCAGCACAAAATTATCCAAAAACCTTCCTGTGACCTATAAACCTGCAATTTGATATGCCTCACCCAATTTTTATTCTGTAACAAGTGCATTTTTTTGCATAGATTTTTTTTTTTTACGGAGACTCTTTAATCTACGAGGCAACACGTAACAAGATCCCATGGCTGGAGGCTGAAGATAGCTATGTTTCAGCTAGCAATAAGGTGCACTTCTTAACAGCAATTAATTAAACACTGAAGTAAGTCCTGAGGGGGTATGACAAATCGTCACTTCTTGAAGTCTCTGAACTTTGTCTTTCCAGAGATCATGCTATACCTGAATAACAAAGTGTGGTCTTGGTACAGGAATTACAGGGAGGGGCAGTGTTACAGTATTTCTTAACGTCAGTGAGAAGCCATTTTCCACATCCAAACATCCGTTTTTTTCTGCTTTTTCTTTTTTTTCTTTTTGACACACATAATGAAATTAATTCCTTCTTCCAGTATCAACCGGTCTACTTCAGTTTAAATCAAGAGGCCACTGCCAACTTACACCAATAAACAATGCCAAACTTTTAAAAACAGATATACGGCTAAATTTCAAGATGCCTACTGGGCTGTAGAGCAGAATTTTCAGACACACTGCCGCCCGCTCCTAATTTTTAGCAAAGTCTCTCTTTCACTGTCAAGCCTTCCATCTCTGGAACAATACATTGCTATTGAGATATTTAATGAGTCACTTTTAAATATCCCACAGGAACAACAGGACATTTATTTCACACTGCAGAGCTGTATTTTAAAAATAATTATCTTAAAAAGAAAGCCACATGCAACAACTGAAAAAACCCAAATCTCTTCCCCTTTCTACTTCACAGAACTTTCTCTCTCTCTGCCTTTCTCTTTTCATTTCTCATCCACTCTTCACCCACGGGGTTGTGCTGAGGTGACTACGAGGACGCCCAGGCTGAGACACTCTGTTTGCATTCTTCTGTCGGTTTGGGTTGGCTACTCTCCCCTGTGTAGGCTTGGCAGTGTGAAGAAGTGACCTTGTGGCAAACTTGGGTGTGACCTTCTAGAACAGCAACAGCTCCCAGCATGACTGCTGGGTGTCCGAAATCTTACTCCATGGAAAATTTGAGTCAGCTTATCCTATGTGCACTGACAAACTTACATTTATCTTAGGGCAGGAGCATGCATCTGTGGAGTTATCAGAGCAGGGCTAACTCATGGTCTTGCCAGCCATCCTGGCTCCCCTACCAGGAACTTGCCACAGAGCTCCGCTCTGTGCCTTCTTGCTTTGTTAATGGTGGTATGCCAGAGCCAGATGCTTGCTGTGTGACTTGGTACTTCTGCCACTGCAGGACCTCAGCAGCACCACCCATTTCTGCTGCTGCTGCGGCTTCTGTGACTCTCTTGCTCTAAGTGCTCCTTCAGCTCTGAAGAGCCAAAAGGAGCTTGGAGCTGTTCTTTAAAATGTCACCTTAACCTGTGATGCTTCTCAACACATGTAAGAAGTGGTTAAGAAGGTAGCTGTTGGATCTTGCAGCTCTGCAGCTGTTTGCACCATGAGTGCAGCTATCAGAAGACTCCAGGTGTGTGGATTCAAATATATGAATTTTGAGGCCAAAGCAAACCTTTGTTTTCCTAAGGATAGCATTCAGTACAAAGATTTTGACAGTAAGGGTCATAGCTGAGTCAGAGGTTCTTGCAAAAGGGCTCTGACACACCAAGGAAAATTACAGAACCTGCATCACCAAACATGAGCCAGACACAGATCACTGAGCATCACTCTGTGACTCTGGGTGCTCTTCTGAACTGGGAGATATTCCCAGTTCAGGATATTAGATCCCTTTAAGGACCATTCCCTTAAGAGCTGGACTCAATGATCCTTTTGGGTCCCTTCCAACTCAGACTATTCTATGATTCCATGATTCTGATTACTTGGCTCTGCCCATGTAGGGAATGGACCCAAAAAAGCAAAACCCATTGGCCTGCCTGGCCAGTGAATTGTGTACCTGAGACTGCTCACAAGACTGGATTTACCCCCTGTTTTTACCCCCAACAGCCAAGCTGCCTCAGCCGGAGCTCCACATCCCTGCCATTGTAACACTGTGACACTGGGGTTTTTAACGCACTCTGCATGGGCTGGGTGAGGCTGGCCTTGGAAATTGTAGACAGAACTTCCAAGCCTGGAAAGCTGGTTTGGAGGCAAGGGAGGACAGCACATAGATTTCTGACAAATCAGGCTAATGAAGATCTTCCACGTTGTGCTGTATTTTAGACTAGTAACCATAATGGTCTGATTTCATCTGTGATCAGAGAGGAGCTCTTCTCTGCTGAGGTGTTGTTATGCACACACACATGCCCTACTAGAGCAGAAATAGTTATGTTTTGGGGTTTTATTTTCAGGCTCCAGTGCTTCTCACAGCCTGAGGCTGGCAGGCAGGTGCCAAAGTCAACTGGCTGTCATTGGTATCTCACACAAACAGTGCTTTGACCTGCTCCTTCCCACTCCCTAACCCACTCACAGACACTGCTTTGCCTCCTCATCGGAGCAAAACAACAGATGAAGCAGCTGTGAAATACACTTGCCCTCCATTTGCAACCCTACTCGATTACATGCCTTTAGCTTGGCAATATAGACTAGTTATGCTGTAATATAAATATATTTCTTTCCTCTACCCACAGCTCTGGATCAATCAGCAGCTTGAAACAGCAGGAGGGAAATGAAGTAGTAACATAAGGGGAAAAAAATAAGAGTTGATGTTGTAATCAGCCAACTAAACACCATTAGGACATACTGTCCTGCTCAGTGGGCGTACAGCTGCACTGAGCCATGACCAAACCTATTAATAGGCCATACAGTGCTCTTTGTAGTTCTAAGAGCAATGCTCCTCAAATGTTGAGGCTAGAGTTCCTTCTCTGTAACTTCAATAACCCCCTTGTGGTGCATACTTACAGTAGTTGACTCTTCAGCAAGGATGAAAAGTCTGACTCTCGTCTCTTCAGACTAGAAGCAGAAATCCTGCTCTTCATTTTTTTGCCCAGACCAGAAGGTGGAAATAATGCTGAGACTATAAACTTAGCCCTAATGTGGAAAGGAGATTGCTTATAGAGTGTCTGAGTTGTTCTAGACTTAATGGCAGACACGATGAGCAAAGATTGGGGTGGAAAGTACATAGTTTAGTTTGGTGTTGCTGTGTGAAAGGACCTGTTGCATCCCAGGTCTGTGGGACTGGGCTGTGATATGCCTGCAGTATCCTATGTCCTGTGGACCAGCACACTTGCCACAATACTCCACAAGCTGGCTGACATTTTAGGATTGCATGCCTCAGGCAAGGAGCGTGCACACCTACACCTGTAACTTTACAGTAACAAGCAGAGGCTTCCAGTCTACAAGTTGTTTCATTTTAGAGACATTTAAAGTTAAGGAAAATTATTTCTACCTCACACCCAAAAGACACAGGATGGGGGGACAGTGCAGATCAGACGTTTAGGAGGCTTAGAGAAGTTAACTCCATGTATCAAGGTACTGGGGAGCCATTACTCCACGAAAATATCTGTAACACTCTTGGGCTGCTCCAGTCTCTTTCCCCTGCCATAGACTGGTTTGTGGCTGGAGCCAAAAGCCAGTGCTGCAGCTCTATGATTAATTCTCCTCTTCCCCATGAGGAAGGGACTTGAGGTCCCTGGAGGCAGTGGATGCTTTCTGCAGGACATGACCTTGAAGAATTAGAGTCTGCTGAATGTCTGGAGTGCTGTCTGAAACTCAGGAGTGAAATCGTGCTTGGTGGGAAAGAGCAGCAGCAATGCGGGAGAGAAATGCTCGAGGGAGAGGGTGTACCCAGAGAACAGTGGAGGAAGCATGTGTGAGGCAGCAGCTGGGGAAACAGGCAGCAGGGAGGTGGTAAGCACTTGGGAACGAACCCTGGAAACAAGCAAAGGCAAAGCGCTGTGATGGAAGGAGAGGTGAAATGAGGGTTGTCTTTGGAAACAGCCTGGGGACAACCCTGCATGGGGTCAGGGGATGTCTGACTTGCACTGTCAGGGTGGTTCAGCCACTGCAGGCTGGGAAAGCCTGACTGCAGCTTCCGGGGCTTGGTGGGGCACTGCTCCAACTCAGAGCGGGGCTGCCACCTAAGTCATCTTGGGCTTGGCTGTGTAAATTTATTTATTTAACTGAATTGCCCAAGCCAGGAGTCGAGTCACCACCATCAAGCATCAGTAAGGCTTTCACACCTTCCAAGGTCTCCTTTCAGCCCACCGGCAGCAGCAGGGAGGGCTGGTTGGGGCAGGAACACAGCAGGCTTGCCAATCCTGCCTGGGGCTCCTTCTCCAGTCAATGGAGCATTGGGAGGGGGTGCAGCGTTCCGGCAATGACTCAGCCCACCAAGGAGCAGAACCACCTTCTTGAGGTGCATGTTTCCCTGCTCTGACTGTAAGATGAGCCTAAAGCAAAGTCAGCCTGTAGTTTAAGAATCCCAGCCAAAAAGCTCAGAGTTAGAGAGAATGAGTCTGGATATCCATGTAGATAGAGGATATATGTAAAAAAAGTTAACATGGCATAGCAGAGTGAGAGTAGGTGAGTCATCTCGGAGAGCACCAGAGCTGACTGTACAATAAGCACCACTTCTTGTGTAATTATAAATGCACATGAAGTGGGAACTGGTGTGTTGACTGTGTCTCCCAGTATTGCACATTTCAGTTAAGCTCTCTGGAACAAATAGCTGTTGGTATTAGTTTTAAGATAATGCCAGTGGGAAGTAGTAAATGACAAAGCATTGCTGGCAAGCTATCAAGCTGTTAAAAAACCTCTGAGAAGCACAAGTTACAAATTTCTTTACTGTATTCATTTGACATTACAATTTAGAGATAAGGTTTTCCAGGAACCTGTGTGAACCAGCATCCAGTATTATTCATAAGGTGTATCGGCAAAGAAGTCAGTATTACTTAATATTTGTATACTATTCTCCAGCTTCTTAGCTGATGAAAGGTCATTTCTGTTTCCAGGGCTGGACATACTATTTTGGCACAAGCTGTTGTGTTTTTATGATAAAGCCAACATAGATACACTCTAGTCATTTTGGACTGTAAAAATATTTCTGAAGGCAGCAGCAAGGCTGCCTACAACCAAGTCAGGATGAGATTTCAGTGGCAGTTTTTTGTCCTCTCTTCTCCTCACAGCTGTTAGTAGTACCAAACAGCACATCCCAGTATAGTGGTTTCTGTCTGGCCTTTCCCCCATGTTTCCCAATACAGGTGCATTGCCAAGGCAGAAGTGTAGAACCTACATCAAGCAGCAGCCAAGCAGCCTGTGCCTCTCTCAGCCAAAGCCCCACAACAGCAGTCATCCCTCTGTCCCCGTGATCAGGGACCTCTGCCCCACTAGGTGGGTGTGAGGGGTATTTCAGACTCCAGAGTGGATGCAGAGGGATATGCAGGGCCCAAAACCTGTTGCCTCCTACCAAGACCTATTACAGTTCTTGGTACCTCAGCTTCCTTGCAAAAGCTTTCAGTGCACAGGGAGTAGAAATGCTTGAACCTACAGGGGTGATCAATGGAAATGTGTCAGTAGGTGGGTAAGGGAACATAATGGAGTAAGCAGCAAGCACTGTAAGCTCTGGATACCATGGAGAAAACACAGGCAGTAGAGTGAGGCAGAGGATTTGACTTTGTCACCTATTTTGCCTCTATTACCCCTTCTTTTCCCTCCTTTTTCATTCTTCATTTGCTGGGATAGTGCAAGTGGAAAAGAACATCCAGACCCATCCATTGTGCCTTTCAGGACACTATTTTAAAAGTAAAACACACTATACCAGTGTTTCTGTGGAGAGCATAATGGATAAATACTTTATACCACAGATTCAGTTTTCTATCAGGACCTGTATTAATAATATCTATATAGGCCCAATTGTTAGTGGGCTTCTCTTCCAATGAATGCCTTGTTTAAATGTGTATTGGAGACTTGTTTTCACAATGGCTTTCTTCTCTTTAATAGGATTTGGCGTGTTGGCTGTGGTGCAGCATGCAAGTTGTTTGCATAAGGCTTTAAAATATATTTCTAAATGGTTCTATATAAATACTGCATGCATTGAATTGTATAATTTTATTGTGAAACTGAAAGATTTCCTGTTCTATACCATAATATGATTTGTTATTTTTCCAGCACACACATTAGCCTGCATTCAACTTCTGGACAAGGTAGAAGAACGCAAATTAAATTTACAAGCACACCTGAGCAAAGCTAGTTAGCTGTGGCCAGATCATGTTTCTGTGATTAAATAATGCAGGCTATTATAACACATTGCAAGAAAGTGCAGCTATAAATCCCTGTCTCGGTTTGTTTCCAATGCTTCATTGTACTATAGAAACTCTGCTATACTTTCTAGTAAGCAAAAGGCTAGACACGGGACTGAGTCACCCTGAGCAGATGTTAGATACACTCTTGGAGGAGATAAGGGTAACAATGCTGCTCTCCCCCAAGTGCTCCCCTCAAGGACATTCTCATGCACACAAACATCAATACATCGATCTTCATTGCATCCGACCATAGAGTTTATTAACTGAGGAAATTGGTTCCCAGAAAAATTTAGCATTTTGCTCAAGGCCAGAGGGTAGGCCCACAGCAAGGAGAAAGAGCTTCACTTATTTCCAGTTAGAGTTTAGCATGTAACACGGTGTGCTGAAGGCATGGCATTGCTGGCTGCTCACGTTGTCAGAAATGGATGGGCACTGGTTTCAGAGCCTACAGCATGCTGAGCATGTTGGTCACCACCACGTACCCCTGGGGACTTGTCAGGGCAGCGGGTCCCTAGGGGTTGAGGGACCATCTCCTGCCTGTCTATGGGGATGAAAAGTCCATGGCTCCAGCACTGTGTTCATTGGGACATGTTAGTAGGTCTCTAAATGGCTCAGGAGGATCTCTTGGGGTTTATATCTACCCAGCTTAGGGAACAGAGCTGAGAAGGTCCTGGTCCCTTAATCATCCAATCACACTGCAGCTTTTCTTTTGATGGAAACAAGGGTGAAAGAGCTAAATGGTTGGCTGGTGCATACCCAGCTCTGAGCTGAAAATATACAATATATGGCCAGGATATACATCTGAGGCTGGGGATACTAAGGCAGCTCAACTCTGTCCAGAGTTCAAGGTTTTTACAGGTGGCTCTGACAGTTTTGCATTTTATTAAGATTTCTCATTTACTGGTCATTTACATTATTGCCAGAATTTTACCATTGGGAGTAAATTTTTCCAGTCCAGGTGTTTGCCTGAGGCTGAATAACTTAAGATAGGGTAGAGAGGAAAACTTCATGTAGCTGTTCCTCATGGCCAAGACTTAGATTGAGGGGAAAGACTGGTTTGTAAAAAAATGATATGACTTACACTTTGAAACTCTCCAGTGCTCTATGAATGTAAAGATAATTGTATGAAAGAAAGGAGCACAGAGCAGACAAGGAATTGGGCTCTCTGGGCGCAACTCAAACTGATGGTTAGTGTGGGAAGAAGGATGGAGGGCCTGGGTGAGATGGACTGACACAGGCAGTGTACCATGATTAACACTGAGAGGACAGGCCAAAAATCCCCCAGACTTTACAAAACTGGACTGAGTTGTTGAGACTGGGGAAAGTTTTCAGTGGACCATGTCCTAGGGAGTGAGGCAGAAGGGAGTTAGGACAAGGGTAACCATTAAAAATTTTGCACCCAAGAGAACACACTAGTCCATAGACTGGACTGGGCTGGTTCCTAAATTTCACCCATGCACTGCCATCAGTGTTTATGTATGAAACTACTGATGACAGCATGTTTTATCTCCCATGTATTGTAAGAGCCGGCTCTCGCCCCACAGGTGTGGTCTTTTAGCTGCCTTGGCAAATCTCAACATCATGGTGTTTACCCTGCTGATAAGTCATGTGGGTGTCATGCAACAGTACTTAACTCCCTTTAATTTTGTCTTTAATTGCACATACGTACTTGGAGTTTCTTCATGTATTCAAAGTCCTTCAGCCTCATACAGTGCACCAGAAAAACATGTCTCAACTGGCAAGCACCTATTTCAATCTGTTATTTTCCATTATATGTCTGATTTATACCATGCTCTTTGAATCCTGAAGTATTTTCTTCATGGGATTTTCTATAGTGCTTGCCACTGCAGAACAAGAGCTCCCCAGCCATTAGGTGGTTCATTTTAGCAGAACTTTTCTGTGATGAGATATCATGATACTGTCATTTGGCAAATGGGCATCTAAGTCAGCACTGCAGCTGCCAAGTTTGAACCCACCGGGACTTGATTTCTCAGAGCACTTACTGTATGACACGATGGTGTGAATCACTGAAGCATCTCTCTGCCTGTCTCAGCTGAGACTGGGAGCTCAGCATTTCTGCACACCAAACCACTGCATTTGGAAGTCAGGCACCTAGAAAGCAAAAGGACACGATTGAGAAGCTTGGATGAACAGTATTTCCCAGCTCTCTGGAACAAAGGATTACATCCAAGCATGTAATTTTGGACATTCTGTGTCCCACAGTCCTGTTCCTTACTCACTTTTAGCTTTTGGAATAACAACAAGCAGAGATGCTGCCATAGTCACAAAGTGGATCTAATTTTTGTACTGAAGGAAGGAGCTGTGTGGGAAAATACTGCCCGATCAGACAATCCAAACCGTGTCTGCATAATTCTTGTATGTATGGGAGATGAATTAAGGTTTCAAAGGTAATTTTAAATTAGAGTTTTCTAACATTTATGTGCTTGCTCTGCAAAGCTTATTAGTATTCCTTCAAAGAGGGGTTTTGATTTGTTTTGGAATAAAGCTTATTTTTTCTAATTATGCATAGGATATAGCTAGCTCTATCTCCCTTACAAAATATTTTTGCAAATGGTAGGGTGCCCTTCTCTTGACATTCCTCACCAACTTGAGTTCAGCATTTGAAGATGATAAATGGGCATCAAACTCAGCATTTCTACCACCTCCTACCTGCTTTGACTCTTGTTTCATTAGAATTTCAGCAATGTGCTGGTTCATGGCAGATAACCTCCTCTCCAGAGCGTCTGTGAGTGTGTAGGGGGTGAGGGAATGGGTGCATTTCTCATCTCCTCAGCATTTATTACATTCCTCTTTCTCTACCTCCTCTGCAGCAATAAATCAATGCTACTTGTTATTGTCTACTCCTTGGGCAGTGTCTCAGGGGGAGAGGCAGGCTCTCCTGACTGTAATGCTGTGTGGTTTATCAAATGCTAAAACAGAAGTAAATATCCAAAGTAAACCAGTCTTGTTTTTTCAGATTTTGAGGCGAAGGACCCTATCAAAGTCCTGTCAGCTGCATCATGCACCAAGATGCTTTGTCCCATGCAGGCTGCAGTAACCAGCCCCAGCCTTAAGTTGCCTGCCAAGGAGAAGAGGACAGACAGTGTGTCAGTGGAGCAATGTTTTTGTTTTTACTGGAGCAATGTTTCTGTTTTTACTGTGGGAAAGAAAATTTAAAGTTTCTGGTGCTGATGACTATTTCCTGCCAGCAGGCAGCTCCAGGACTGAGAAGCTGGATGAACCTTTCCTGTATGTGTGTTGAGATGAATGCATACTCCTTGCACTTCTCCCACCTGTTAATGCCAAGTAAAGCCCTAGAAATACATTGTAGATGAAGTAAAATACAGCTTGATTATTGTTTACTCTGTCAAGATCAGAAGAACACATACTGGTACCTGGAGAAACTGTAGATGTGGCACTTGGGGACATGGTTTAGTGCTGGCTTTGGCAACCTGAATGATTCTATGATTGTAAATGAAATGAATCTTCATAATGGAATTGTGGCTTGCAGCAATTGCCTGGAGAAACTTTGCCAGAAAGCCTCTGCCTTCTTGTTTTGTTGCCTGCTTTCTAATCACACCAAACTGTTTTCCTGCACACAGATGTCCTGATTTTCTCCTGTAAATAAAGACCTTCTCACAAATCTGGCACAACAACCAGGAGTTACATGTTCCCTCCCCTCTCTCTGCTGAGGACACCCTGAAGACATGGGCTGGAGAAATAATCATGAAATAAATTGGTGTGGTGGAGGAGTGGGTGAGAAAGGCAGGCACATGACTTCCACAATAGAGGTGTTTGGCTGGTCCAAGCCCAGAAGCACAAAAAAAATACCTGACACACCTGCACAGACATCCAGGACCAATCTACATAGGCAAGTTTAAGCTGGGGTTGCAGCTGGGATTTTTTGCTCCTTAAACCCTTCCGATGTTAACTGGGGTAACTCGTATGGGAACCTTCAATGCAGAAGTTACTGAAGGGATTTGCAGGCAGATTCTCAGAGGTTAAGTGCCAAAAAAGGCCCCCTGACACATTAGCATGTTTTTATTGTGGCTTTGTAGACATATTTTGCATTTTCTTTCTGTAGTGGCAAGAGGTGTACAGTTAGATCCCCTCCAAGCAAGAAATGTACTTTATCAAACCTCAGTTTGTCAGCAACAGCACTGGTAAAAGCATGCACACACATGTACCTCTTTCTCCATGGCTTCCCTACACTTTGACTAGTTCTTTATTAAAATGGCTGCCTCAAGCTACTGACAAAATAATGAGATGTGCTGGGTGTAAAAACCCCCACCAACTTCAATTCAAGCTCAGATTCCTTCTCCTGCTCTGATTTCACTATTTGTCCCTGCCCCTACCTTGGTTTTCAAGGGGACATGCAGTGGTCAGGATGCTTTTATCAGACCTTTCAGGGAAGATGATGTCCTTGCATCAGACTTCATTTGGGCACAGCCTGCTCTGCCAGGGGGACTGTGAGGACAGACCCACAGTTTGTGCTGCAGAGAGGCAGGCCTGACATGCAGAAGGGACCCATCCCTTTTGTGCTGCTTTTCGAGGCTCCGAAACCTATGATGAAAAGCAGGTAAAAAAGTATCATGTGCAGAAAGGGGAGGAATTCCTTTCTGTTTGCTTCTTTGTTCCGCTTTCCTAAAAAATATATCCCCAGCCTTCAGGCAATTGTCAGGGCGTGGACTCACATTACGATAGGCCTCAGGTGGGTTTGCAAATACAGCACAGACCTTGAGGGAGAGGTCTGGTTCAAGAGCTCTCCTTGCCCCGTGACATGGTGGGAGGAGGTAGAAAAGGGACAACCTGGTATGGAAATGGGGGAAGAACAGCTTGAGGACAGCTGTAGGAAAATGGGTTTTGAGGACTCTGCGGCCACTGCTGGGAAGGAGAGGTCCTCACAGTGCTTTGGCTCCGGCCCCTCCTGCCTGCTGCATCTGGGGATCTCTCAGGTGTCTATATCCTTGAAACTCACCTGGTTTGGAGAGCTGGTGGTTTCTCTTCCTGTTGAGGGCTGCACTGCTGTTCAGCTTATCTCTGGCTGAAGGAACTCACCTAAACACATGACTATTTAAGTCAGAATGAATTTTCCACAGCCCACTTCTGATTTTTCCACAACTCTCTCACCTGCTGATTGTAATTGCTCTTTGCTTGCTTTCATAATTTCAATTATATAACAAGCAAGTTGTACAGGAGCTGCAAAAATTATCTGTTAATTTTATTTAGTTTTTAATCATTAGTTGACTTTCAATAACTCTATAACTGTGATTGCCATAGTCCTTGGAGAGCAGTGAGTTTCATTCACTAGGTGGACTTTCTTTGCATACTCTCTGCTTACACAGGGCACTAGTTCGCCAGTTTCCTCTGTAGAGATTATTATTTAGATTGCATAATGCTGGCCAAGCATCCTTAATGTGGACAAAAGGATTTCAGTGTTTATGCAATCAAATACTGTAAGGATATCCAGCAGTGTGAATGCAGGCAATAGCCAAGAGCAGACCATTCATCGCTGTCACTAGGCACTGTTTCTGTTTCACATGCCAGTTAGATGCTGAACTGGAAGAAGTCCAGGATCTTGCAGGATGGAGACAGGACTAGCCCTCCTCAAGAGCTTTTATGGTGTTCAAGGTAGAGCAAGATCAGATACTGGTTTATATTGAGAGAATTTACTTGCATAAAATGACAAATTATAAGCTTTAAGTGGAGGTTAAATGTCTCTTCTGGAGGAAAGCATGGATGACCTCATGCTTCGGCTTTTTTTTCTCTCCTGGATGAAACAGAAAGAGAAAATGGCAATGGAGATTTCTATTTGAAACTCTCCTTTGTTTCTCTTGTGTAGAAGGGGGTTGAACTGCGAGGTAGAGAGTATTGACTTGCTGGTCAATAAGGAGTCTGTGTGGAGCTTTCTTTCCTGAAATGTCACATTGGATGGAGATAGTCTTCTGCAAGAAGCAGCCTGAGAAGGATGGGTAATAGAGATGTTCAAAACTGACAAGACTATGCATGGCTCAGAATAAGGCAGGAAGTGTAATTAAGGAATCCTTTGACTGAACCTATGTGGGTAGCTTTCAGAATGAATAGGTTAGGGTAAGGTACTTAAAAGTGAGCATGTTTGAAACCATCAAGCAAGGAACTTTTGTCTATAGTAGCTGTTTTAATCTTGTTTTGAATTTATACTTGTTTTCTTTAAAGAGAATAATTTCTTATTGCTTGATAAATACTAAGTTGCATCTCCTAAATAAGATCTGGCCAGTTTAAACTACATTCTGTTATTTTTTTTTAATGTTAGCCCGAAGCAGAAGATACAGCAGAGGATACACAGCATTAATCAGGAGGCCCTTGATTTAAATGGTGTATGTTTATTTAGAAACATAACTTTAATACTTTTTTTTAGAGCAGGAAATGGTGAGTGATCCACTCTTTTTTTTTTTTTGTTATTATTCTGTTTATGTTGGATTCTACTCCTACAGAAAGTGGAATTAAATGAAAAGTGAAATATACTTATTTTACAAGGATGCATTTTTGAAAATGATGCAATTGAATTTATCTGGTCCCTTGGGTTTTCAAGATTTTAGACGAATACAGCTGATCCTCTTGCCCTGGAGTCTAGAAGTAGGAAAAAATTCCTCCTAGTTCTCCAACTCTCAGACATACTCTCAGCCTAAAGTGAATAAGATGGCAGACAGAACTTTATCCATCTGTCAAATGCCCATGGTGAGTTTATCTGGATGCAGATTAGCTGTGCTGTGGGTGCAGAGACCTGAGCTGGCTCAGTGCAGCGTGGTTGATCAGTTCAGGTGTGGTGTCATGTGAAGGCGGCATTAGGATTTTAAGGTCAGGGAAGGTTCAGGAGGTGTATGGTTGTGTTTGCACAGGAGTGAGCTTAAGCTCATAAACTCTGCGAGGCCCAGCCTGTTTCCCTGCACAGCTGCCCATGTGGCCAGTGCCATATGGTCTCGGGTGTGCCTTCTTCCAGAGGACACACTCTGGCTAGCAGCTTTTACTACTACTATTACTATTATTATTATTATTATTATTATTATTACTATTGTTATGAAACAAAATGTCCTCACCGCAATACCAAAAACAGTATGGAGGACATTTGAGCTGAATAAACAAAGCAAACAGTTGTGTTTCAATAACTAGTCAAGCAGACCCATAAATTCTGCTTAGTCTATGACTTTCACAAATTTGGGGCTTTTCACGTTTCCTAAAAATTGGTAAGTGAACTTAGAGTGCTTAATACAAAAAAAATTTCTTTCCTTATAACTCAAATTGTATGATTAAATGCAGTAAATTCAGGCTTTAATATGTGTTCACTACAACTTTAGAGAGGCTCATTTTTAAAATAAGTCAAATTACAATTTAAAGAAAAAAAAATTCAGTTTTTGCATTTTTTTCCTCTTCTCTCCCTTTTTTTTTTTTTTTTCTCGCCACAGGCAGATTATACATTTGCAGTAATTACAAGAAGGCATGATCTTCTATGTCTGCCCATATTTTATGTTACTGGCAACTTTTATTCTTCTGGCTTCTTTGATTTTTGGTTATCATAAAAAGCATGGAATTCTGTAAGATGGGATCTACAGAGAAACTAGGAAAAATAAAAGGAAAATCAAACAAAAATGAAAAGAGTAGTAAAAACAATGGGCCAGAATTTTCTGTGCTTGCTTTCTACAACACCATGCAACCATTAGAAACCATTTATCTTTTAGTAATGATCCTTTACTAGAGGGAATGTCTGATTATCTGACTTCTCTGACACAGCCTTTCTCTCCCTCTTTCCCTTCATTGGCTAGAGGGATTGGTGATGGTAACAAATACTGCAAGCATCAATTACTCAGCTTCCCTCAGGAAATGGAAACAAAAGCACACCCATCCAAACATTTTGAACTCTCTTTAAAGTCCTGCAGAAGTAGCAGAAGGCTTGAGGTGCAGTTTCTTAACCTGTCTAAATCAGGACTCTCTTCTTGACATAAATCAGGAAAGGAAAAATTCAACCTTTTGCTAATTTGTGTAGAACTTTGATGATAATTTGCCTAGAGACATTTAAGTGGTGCAACATGAAATAACAGAAACTAAAATTGATGGAGTTGGAATGGGATTGCATTGTGCGGGGCCCCAACATATGGTTACAATTCGATGTTTCCTCTGTATCTGACAGGATCCTCACAGAAAGAATGCTTCTGAGGAACTGCTACTGCACCCACCATGAAGGCACGGAGAAGAAAACCTCACCCCACAGTGTCTGTTCACCATTCTTTCTCCTCCCATGGTGACTCCTTGTGGATTTTATTTGTGCACAAAATTAAACACAAGTCTGAGTTTGCTCTCATAAGCAGGCTTGTCCATTGCTCATATTTAAATCTTGAGGGCGGCACTGGAAGGTCTCCCTGTTTGGAAACAGTTCACACACACTCCATGAGGTCAGTTAAGTTGCTCACACATAGCACCACAAGCCACCTGAGATGCTGTGAGACAGCTGAGGTGTTCAGGCTGATCTGGCAGACATGGCACAGTATCTACAGGAGGCACATATCCACCTGGAGAGGCAGCTGGAAGCCAACCACACTATTGCAGGACAACTCCAGTGGCCAGTGTTTCAGAAGAGGTAGCACACACTTGGAGTCTACAGATGAGTCAGGTGCCTGAGCTCCCGGTGTAGTCAGCTGAAATCCAGTCAGTGCAGTCAGCAGCATCTAAAAGCTACACATGAACAAAATGCTGGGGTGCAACCCAGTAGCCTAAACACAGGTATCCATTTTCTTTTGAGATATCCCCCCATATTTCAGGTATTCACATAGGACTGGCAAATATGGTTTGAAACTGCTGGTTATTAATAGTAACTAGGAGGAGCAGCTAGACACTGGGTAGGATACTCACACCAACCAGAACTCACGTTTTGGCAAACAAATCTCCAGGTCTAAAGAGAGGCTCACACTCTGTGGAATGAACAACAGATGATTCAAGTTTAAAACCAGCCCAACAGCAAAAAGCTCCAGCTTGTCTCTTCCTGTGTTCCTATGAGGGTGCCTCAGCGCACAGCATGAATGAAGAACTTGTGCGTCACAATGCTCACCTTTTGCCAAGTTCTCTCTTCACCCTGCAGACAGCAGCTACAACCCCCAGTTAGCCTGTGGCAAACACTGACCAGCAGGTTGGCCTTGCTGGAATGCTGGGTAAGAGGAGTGTGTCATGTTAACACAAACCTGGCCAGAAATAAACCTCACTGAAATGGTGAACTTGTGCCTAAGTATTAATCTGTCATTCATTTCACTATTTCCACTGCTTGTAATTATTGCCATTGGCATGAACAGAGTTAACCCCCTTGCTCAAGCCTGCAATGAGTCTGACTTTTTCATAACTATGCCTAATTGTTGCCAGTGTTCCCTGTAGGAGCATTAGCCTGCTTAATATTACATGGCTTGAGAAAATTAAATGATCAATATCAGGTTAAGAGTACTCAGTTGTTCTTTCTTGGCTCTTGTAATTGCTTGTGTGACAGGAAAATAATTACTATGTTGAGTTTATTGCTATTCTCATTGTCCTCGTTTGGTGATTTTGTTGTTCAGCTACAGACGTGTCTGATTTAAACTGTCTATAATATTGCTGTCTTAGAAGGAAATAGAAAGGAAAGGGGAAGGGAAAGGAAGTAGGAAAATTAAAGGCTGATCTAAGATTAACACAGTGTTTACTCTGGCTCCTGGCAAGGTCTGTTTGTAAAGGGAGACTCCCAAAGTTAAAATAATCTAAAGTGAATTTGTTTAAAGTGACACTGTCAACTTCAATATCACACTTCAGGATTTTTGGTTTTTACTCCATGTTGTTATAAGTAACACCCAAACTAATTATATCCCACTAATCCCTTTGGACCACCTCAGATTACAGTTGTGAGAATAGAGAAAAAGCATTTGTCTCTATTTTTTTGTTTGTTTTTAATGCAATTACTAGCACACTAATTTCATATTCTGAGTTGGAAGGGATTGACAAGGATCATCAAATCTAGCACCTAAGTGAATGGTCTGATATGGGGACAGAACCCACAATCTTGGTTATGTTCTAATAGCACACTTCTAATCAACTGAGCTAATCCATGATCACCAACTTGTATGGAAAGCTTATACACCAAAAGGATCATATGGATTTGGGCCATGCCCAAATCTTCTGTAATTTCTTAATAGGTCTCCCTCCTGGTGTTTATGTAGTTTTTTGATAGAGTAACAGGAGAGAAAAAAACAGCATCAGTGACTTTTGAAACAAGATTTTTAAAACCAGCAGAAGTAGAAAAACAGAAATCCCCACGAGTCCTCTGCAGGGAGGGGTCAGGGTCCTTGCTTTCAGCCATGCAGAGACAAGCCAGTCCCTAGTGAAAAGATGCCTACTGCCTTCAGAAGCCAGTGGGAGTGGGCTGATAAAGAGATCCCTTTAACCATGGTGCTTATGAGTCACTGGTGTGAGTGTTAAGACATCCTGGGAGAAAGAGAGAAACAAAACTGGTTATTCACTACCTTTGTTTAGCTGCCTTCAGAGGTTTCAAGAGATCTGAATACAGAGACACTGTGGCATATGCCAACTGTTGACTCCATCAAATAATAAAGCAATCCCAGTGGGTATTAAGAAGCATGGAATCATTCTAATGAGTCTGGCAAAATCTCATTAGGATGAACAGCAGGTGATGACAAAATATTTGCTCTGTATGCAAATGACTTGTTTCCTTCTCTGTCTGCATGCGGTTGCATGCGTGCTCAAAACAGGAGCTGTCACATAATTACTTACTGGAGTAAAGCATTGCATATGTGGTGGTTGCATTTCAAATTTATCAGTGGGAAAATGGGAAAAATTTTAGAAAAGAAAGCCCTTAGTATCACCAAACTCTCAGCCTCCTTCTTGCACAATAGACCACTTTGCTGGGCATCCAGACAGTCCAGCTGTCTTTCCAGAAACACCTTCAAAGCAAGGACAGATGGGCTGCAAGTTGTCAAAACTTCTCCAAGAGCTGTGAGTATAGAAAACATGATGGAAGGAGGGCAGGGCTTATACTGAATATTGAGAACAAGGCAAAATATGGCAGTTCCTGTTGACAGAGGTAGGTTACCTGCATAGACCCGAGTCTGACCTGACCTGCTAGTTCAAAAACAACTCCACCAATCAATCCTGAACTATCCAGCTGCAGGCTCAGATGTTGCACAGTAAATCACTGCTTTGTCCCCTTTTGATGCCTTAACATCAGGCCGTGTAGCCCTTGATATCTGTTCTGTTCCTGATGGTGTTTCTGGCATAGTGCGCTTCCATTCTCTCCAGAGTATCATTAATAATGCTTCACACATTTGTTTTTAATCACTTTGGTATTTATTTATTGCTGCAGTCCTGTTCCTACTCCTCATACATGTCAGAGGCAAAATTCTTGTGTGGGGAAGTGGAAGTCCCCCAAGAGCCCCATTCTTCTGTGCACACTGATGGAGAGGAGGACAGGGGAGTTGAGTCAAAGGACATTCCAGATTAAATAACCCAAGCTACACAAACACAAGTGTTCCTGCAGATCTTCTCTCCAGTGCCTGGCAGTCAAAAACCTTCACTATATACTCTCCCCATGTAATTGTGGTTTTCTCTCAAAAAAAGGAGTCAGGAATGCATTTGAAGCTTTCCTTTTAAAAGTACCTTTAAGATCCCCAGGGCCGTGAAAAAATTCCAGGCCTGAAAGGCAAAGGACGGTGTGTTTGATGATCCTGTACTCCCACCGTGCTCATTGTTTCTTACCTGGAGACAGTTTGCTACAGACTGTCCATCAGAGAGGGAATTAAGTAAGCTGATTATGAGAAAGAGCCATTTGCTTTCCTGATGAAGTCCTATGGAGATGGGGTAAAAACAACACACTAATGAGCAGAAATATGCCTCTCTCACCATCCAGCAACTTGCAGCCAAAACCTATGGAAGTCAGGGGAAGGGAACCAGTCCCCTAAATTGTCCCCTCCACAAAACAAAAGAAAAAAAAACCCTATTAGCTGAGGCTTTGTGTTCCAAGGATATTAAAATGAGTTATCTGATTTTAATAATAGTGATTATTTTAAATTGTTAACACTATTAGATTCTAGTAATATTAGTAATTTTTTAGTCAGTGGATCTTTACCAAAAATGCTTTTCATGCAAGTGATTTGTTAAGGGAAAGTCAATATTATCATCTCTTCTTTTCTGAAGAAGTGAAATGTACTTCTAAGTTTGGGAACTCTGTAAGGGTCACCAAGTAGATAATCAAGTGAATTGGGAACCAATACCCAGTCCTCCTGATTCCCAGAGCAGCAGCTTGTAAGCACAGGGGCACTGTGGCTCACTATGTCATTGCTGTGGGTCTGGGACCTACAAGCTACCAAAGCTCCTTCTGAGGCTGGAGGTTTTAGGAATAAGTTGGATAAACATCACTCAGGGTAGCATGGGGTATATTTGACTCTCTGTGCATGGGCACTGGCAAAATCACCTCTTGAGATGCAGACCTGTAGCCTAGGATTTGATGACAGTATCCTACGTGGTATTCATCTTAGAATTAACAATTGCATTAAGTTGAGGTCTGTAGTCCAAGTGCTGCCAAAATGACAGCAGGCCAAGAACTACATTAAGCACTGAAAGGCAGGCTCGGCAGGGTTTGCAGGGCGGTGAGGCTTGTTCTCACGGCTGGGTTACGGATGCTGAGGGAACACGTTCCAACCCAAACCGACAGCAGGGTGCAGGGGGGTCACAGTCTGCTGGTTCTGCTTAGCAGCTTTTGCTGACCAGCAAAAGCAATGGAAATCCCAAGCCCTCAAGAAGCAGCAGTTCTTAAGCAACCACTTTTTCGTTCCTTTTTTATTTTTTTGCTACCCGATTAGCCAAACAACTGATTGTTTGTTCAGTGAGACTGACTGCAGTAAGAAAACTGGACAGCAATGGCAGTGATTCATTTCAAACCTTAAATGCCATCTGATGTTAGCAGTGGTCTGTATCAGCTGACCAAAGGTCACGTACATCTTGATCCCAGATACATATTGCTCTGAAAATAAATCCTGTGGAGCCCTCCCAAATGCAAGACAGATCAGAATGCTCCTGGTTTGGCACACTTTACCCAAAGCAGTCCTGCACCATGCCCAAGAGACTTTGTGCCCTCACACTCACTCTCTAACAGCATACCCCCAGGCTGCGATGTGTCTTTGTGGGCATTCTGGAAAAACACCCCTTAGGTGAGGGAGGCACAGCTGTAAGGGTATTTCACACACTTCCCACTGAAAGAGATAACGAGCAGAAAGAGGTATTTCTCAGAATCACAGGAAGACTACCTGTTGTTCAGATGAGATCCAAGACCAAGCAGCCTAGACAGGAGAACACAAGTCCCAAGCAGTGAGGACAGGAGTCGATATGTGCTGCTTGGCTTTGGCAGTGGTCCTTCTTTTCTTTAGCAGTAGGGGTGGACTCTTACAGAAACTATGAGGACAGCTTGCTCATTCAGAGGTATCTACTGCTATCTGGGATACCAAAACACATCCTGTATAGCTTTCACCCCTTCCTTCCAAAGAGAGATGTTGCATTTAAAACCTCTGGTATCCATCAGGCTGACCAGGCCTCTTGGGTACCCCCAGGGATCTGAAATGGCACTACAAGTTTCTGTTTAAAGAATGAGACCCCCTGTGTCTGTGTGCTGTAAGGTGTTCCAGTTGCTCAAGCTCTCATTTGAGTTTTTGCAGCCTGAACTGAGCTCTGTGCTTTTGCTGCTGAGTGAGTTTGCAGTTAACAGCAGCTGCAGTCTTAGAGGTGTCTGTAGAGCAAGCCTACCCTGAAGAAGTGATAAATACCTCTAGATAGTCTTGTTGTTCCCATAGGCCAATGGTAGTGTAGTACTGATCTCCTAGAAGTCCTTTGAAAATTAAAGTACTTTAATTAAAAGTGATTAAATTAACACACTGGTCGAAGTAAAAAGAGGTTGTATGTGGGAATCTTTCATCATGGGTTTGGAGTGGATAGAGAGATCCTATGCATTTGTGTCATTCGCCTCATAAAAATAATTTCTGTTAAAGCTGGGATAGGAGAGAGCTACCTTTTGATTTCTTTGTCCTCAGCCTCTTCCCTCTGAGAGACCAGAGCACTTTGCTTTTCTCTTCCTTATGCTCCAGTCCCAGACACAGCTTGCAACTTCCTGCCCTGTCATTCTCATCCCCACCCACCCTTCCTAATATATCTTCAGCATTTTGCTCAGAATTTGCTCAATCCTGCCTCTGCTATATCACTGCCTCCCAAACCTCTGTAACTTTGTTCTTCCACTAGCTTCCTACTCTTTCTACCTGCCCCTCTAACCTTGGCTGTTCCAGACCCTCAAAGTCAGCCTTCAAATACTCTGCAGTATCCTGAGGTCCATCTCCCTGTGAGGTCCACCCCGTACCTACACTTGATGGACTTCACTGCTGCTCTTCCCTTGGCCAAAATACATAAGTGCACGTTTCTCCTTTATCTTTCCCCTACCAAGGGATAGAAATCCACCCATCCAGATCTAGAGAAAAATAAAACATATCTGGGTAGAAAAGGGTGAGCCTAATGTGGGGATGAGAAGGGCTATACCAAGGTTTAGTTGTTTGTTTAGATAAGCTTCTAGGAGGTCGGGACTCTGTTGGAGCATAGCCCCAGCCATTTCTGTGGACAAACTGCACTGCTACCACTCCTCAGTGTCTATTGGTAGCAAACTGTAAGTAACAAATTGCTCCAGAGCAGGCAACAAAAGGTCCTTGAGAAGATAATGACAACTAAATAAATGAACACAACTTACTAACTTTTTTTCTCTCAGTTTTCAGTGTTGTGTTGAGTTTGCTCTCCAAATGCCTGACCGACAAATGCCCTTTCACTTTTACTTGAAGTAGCTCAGAAAGCAGATTATTCTTCTCTCCTGTTTGTCTCCTTTCTCTTCATTTTTGCATAATGAATCAAAGTGGTAACCACTGGCTTACCTAGGTATTTTTGTGGACTCTGGAAACAAGATTCATCCTGTCTTTCAGCCCATGCTGAGGCATTTAAACCAGAAGTCTAACTGCCCTTGGATACCCCCACTAATCGCTTTGTGTTAGGCTGGAAGACCTCTTACATGTGTCTCACTTCTCCCATACTCAAACCTACAAGAGGCCAAATGTGCAAGGTGCGTTTTGCTCACTCTCCAAGACGTTTCTCCTCATCAGATCCTGAACTCTCTGTGAGGCTGGCCCACAGTGGCCTTTATACCCAATAGATGTCATTCCTTTTTGGCACCTCCGCTTTGCAGGTGCTTGGGATTTTCAGAAGCAGATGTATCTCTCCAGCAACATTGGCTAGCAGGGACAAACCAAGAGGAAGTCAGGAACCTGAAGGCACTGTTATCCTTGCAAAGGTTGTTCTTTACCTCCTAGTGTAGTTTTTCCCTGAGGTGTGAATGCCCACACTTTCATTATAGCAAACTTTGCTGGGGAGTCATAGGACACTCTACTTCTTGGACAATACAGCAGCAGACAAGTCTTTGAAGCTTTTTCTTCAATTTAACTTAATGAAAATGTGAATCTTCACCTTGGTGTAGAGTTAGTATGTTCCTACTTGAGCTAAGAGAATATTGACAGGTAATTTTTTTAATCTACTGATTTCTCCTGTCTCCAGAGAAGACAGAAAAACAGTTTTCTCTGTACTTGCTAACCTTACACTGCCAAACAATTTTCAGAAATATTGGGAACAATAACTTACAAGGTTGTGTCCTGTGAGGGAGCACTGTAACTCCAAGTCTTGTGTAACTGAAACTTATGCAAACTTCAGCAAGTTTTTTTCCCCATTTATTATGGAAGGACAAAGTGTCTACTCTTTCATATTTAAAAAATCACCTCTTCCTGGAATCTCAAGTCTAAGGTGTTTTTGCTGTGAAAAAGAGCTTAATGATAATGATAGCAGAATATCAGATTACTGACTCTGTACAACAGTTCTCTGTTTGGCTTCTGCCTGCTTCATAACAACATTTAGTAAAAAGCTGAATGCCTTCCAGAGACACCTTTAATTTACATGCTAAGAATGTTTATGCCTCTCAAGTGGTCAAATTAAATTGTATCAAATGAACTGTATGGGCTTGACATAGGTTCTAAGGCCCTGTTTAAACTGTTGTGTGTTCATGAAACAATTAAAGCTGAATAAACAGTGCCAAAAGAATTTCAGAGAGGATTAGTTCAAATGTTTAACTAAACTAATTTCTGCCACAGTTGGTTTCCATGGGCATTCATTTGATCTGGCAGAAATGCTCTTTCCTTAAGCATTTAACCAAAGTCACATCTGTTCTGTCAGGGAAGGTAAACAACGATTTTGCCTCCCGTGATCATTTGTAACTGAACAGCTCTGTATCACACCACTTGGATAGCAGGTGTCCAACAGCCAAGGTACTCAAGAAAGCTTTGGATTTTTTACTAATGGTACATTATTTGGCTAGGTTTTTAAAAACAGTAACTGTGTATTGACTGTTTATACAGACAACAATAGCCTAGGCTCAAACATCTCTACTTCAGACTTTGCTAACTAGGCATGACTGGAGTCATGGCATCTCTAGGTGAACACTGACATTTCAGCAAGTTTTGATGTCCACAGGGATAAGCCAATCTTCCAACATGGTCTGCTGAACTGATGCATCTCTCCACACAGACTCTATCTTCACTAAATCTTCAGAAATGCCTCAAGGATATGAGGTAGGGGTATGGGAGTATTTAAATGAAGAGGGAAAAGAGTGTTTGTGATGGTGTTACCCAGTCCCTTCAGAGTAAATAGTCCTCATGCTATACTAACTGAAACTGTAAACCTGAAATACAAAAGTAAGGTGTAGTGAGCTTAGAATATTTTGTTTACCCCTCCTTCAAGTAACAACATCTTTGCATAGGGTACTACTGATATAGTAGTTAGCAACCACTATCTCAAGCTGCCTAGACAGGTTCTCTCTGCCAGATTTGGGTATGATCACCAGAGGACCTCAGCTGGACACACTTTTTGATTATCTGGTATCAAGGCTGCTCATACAGAAGATCTTCAATTCTGACATTTGCCCTTTAGTTTTGTCTACGAGATCTTAGTGGTCTAAACCAGTGCCCTTCCAAAGGTGGACAGAATTTCTAAGTAAAGCTCAATAATTTATTACAATTTAATGCTTTTGGTTGTGCAACAAAATAGATATTTTCTTCATGCTTTTGATAAGGGAATAGCTTATGGTCAAACTACAGGGCAGCTGGCTAGATTGCTATGGTCATGGGATGACTTTGTAACTTCTACAGGACTACTTAGGGTTATTATCCTTATTTATCTGTTTAATCATGTTTTAACAGATATTGCCAGGGCATGTCTGGAGGGAGACCTGCTAAGCATAAACAGTAAATATTGATCCTCCTGTCTCTTCCCTGAGCACAGCTGCCAATACATCCCTAGTCTTCAGACCTGAGATTTGATACTGCTCTTTGGCACTGCGCTTAAATATCACAAAAAGAAACTACTACAACTGGTGATCTTTGCACTGTACTTAACAACATCGGGAAGTAATCATGGCTAATTGCTACGGCTGTAATTCCAAACCTGACAGCTGGCAGAGAATCAGACGTCCCAGTCACATTTGCTGAATGTCTCTCTAACACGCTCCACCAGATAGTTTGCGGCAGTGATCTCCAAAGCCTTGCCCTTTGACTACTTGCATTTCTCCAGTACGCAGGTAGTTGCTGCCAAGGCTGCTCTCCTCTAGGGTAATTATTTGTGCAGTGTAATTTCTTGGAAGCCCAGCTGGCAAATGCTGCTTTTATACCGGCTGGGCTAAATCTATCTAGAGAAGGGTTGACAGGGTAAAGTTTCTAGGTACACCTAGCGTGAATGAAAAAAGACTAGTTATAAAGAAAAAGCCATCTGCTCCCACTCAGGTAACTCCTGTTGACTTCAATGGGAGTGTGACAGTTTTCACAGCCACTCCATTTGCTTTTGTGGAAACACTTTCTTTAATATTAACAATTATTCAAAATGACAACCCCCAGAAGTCTGAGGGGGCTAGAGAGCTGAAAACACTGATGATGGAGTGTGGATACATTCCCATGATAGTCAGCAGAATGGATCGGTTGACATTCAACGACAGCCTGTATATCCCAGCAGTGGGTGCCTGAGCTAAGTTATGTAGCATTTTCTAAATGGCTTTGGTATTATGGGATCAGTTGTTCTCATGACAGAATCCAGCTTGGAGAAAGTACCACCAAGTCAATTACTTTTAATAGAAACCTATGTGCCAGAGGTGTGGAGATGCAGATGTGTCTCTCTCTGCCCTTGGGAAATGCAGCACTCCAAGAGTGAGTATTTGTGTTTCCTGGGATGATATTTCCTTTGGAAATAAGCAGGTGATCTCATCCTGTAAGGTTGTCACTCCAGCAGGAGCACCCAGGTGACTTCAGAAAGCCCTGCACCACCTCTAACAGAAATAAATATTGAAAGATGGAAAGTACTTCCGATGAAACAGTGGGTGTAGGAAGGTCTGCATCCTGTGCCACCAAAATCAGAAAAGAGCAAAATGCATAACTAATATTCTAGTGTCTGGGCAAATGAAGAACAACATGGTAAAATAAATCCACTGGCAGCTCTGGGATAGTGGATAAAATCTGACTAGAGACCAAAAAGTATCATGAAGGAGTACTGGTTTGTTTTGAAAGGACTGCTGAACTTAATGTTGGCCCTTGAACTAAAATTACAATAAAAGATGTGAAATTACTGTGAAATTTTGCTAGCAAAGCCATGGAATCCTGCAGACACTGCCATATATCACATCCTGTGGTTTTCTGGTTTTAAAAGTAGCACATTTTGTAGTACAACAGGGCTGTGACAGCAGCTGTGTAGAGACCAAGCTGAGAACTGAATTCAGCTATGGGTTCAACACACCACTGGTGAGTTTCACAAAGAACCTTTAGCTGTGGTGGCTCTCCCAACTTTTTCAGTTTGTGCACTGCATGAACCTGGTTTGTCTCTAGACGTGCCCAGACACATTTGGGGCCCAGGCTCCTGGTGAGGGTACGGTGCCTGAGTCATTGCTTCCCAGCTCTCTGCTCCTGGTGTGGAGTCTGCATGCACAGCACCCGAGGCAGCAGTGAGGTAATGCGAGGGCAGAAGAGGCTGTAGATAAGGCTTGGGCACTTGATCCTGTGTCCGAGCCCTTTACTCCAAGACCTGCATATCAGCAGGTGGCATATAGCTCCCTTCAGGCTCTTTTGCTGATGCTCCACAGTCAGTGGAGTGTACGTGACTGCAGAAGAGGTTAAACTGGTGTAACCAACCCAGCACAATGAGAACACTTGGAGGAGAATTCAGCAGGATGCATTTTTCTTTCTCTAAGGTGTCATCTAGGAGATCAAACCAACTGCTCTAACGACCCTCTCTTACAGACCATGGCTATTAAAAGAAATGGACATCTAGTTCTGCATTTGACTCTGTGGCATGCAAAACACCCCTTGTACCCTAGCTGGGCTGGTATAGACAAACATGATGGCCTCTACTGACTGTACCTGAAGTGTAATCACCCCCCAAGAGTTGCCCTAGGCTCCTTCTGAGTTAAGGATCAATAGCTACCTGTTTTGAGGGGAGGAAACCTCTTTTCTCTGGCTTACTATATTGCCTTATAGGTACTGCCATTCCTTCCTTCCAACTCAGTCCCAGGCACCAGTATTAAAAGAAGCTTATGGTATAAAGGTTTGTATTTCAGCATGGCACAATACACAGGGCTGGGGCAGAATGAATTTGTGACTGTTTTCACAGGCTTTCAAGCATCTGTAATGAATAAGATGCTAAAAGGAAACTAATTCAACAATAAATACCTGAGATTTATGTTTTTCTTCGGGAGCATGGAGATAGCAAGTAAGAAAGGAGAATGTCTGGATGTTTACAGTTTACCCAGCTCTATTCAGCATCTTCACATGATTGTGAAGAGCAAAGCACAGTACACCCCTATGTTGGACCAGCTAGGCTGGGCTTTGACAGTGAAATTGAAAAAGACTAGAGGACTTCAAGATAAATAAGACAGCAGGAAAAAGTAATAAAGAAATTAAACTGACCTTCTTTAGAAATGGGTGAGACAGGATAAACAGGGAGACATCTTGTTTTGCTTTCATCCTGGAAAAAATAACATTTCTTCCTTTCCAGTTCAGCACAGTTGACTGATTTGGAAACAAATCTGTTTTCTCTGGAAAGATTTATTTGCCCAATGACTTTTTTTTCTTTTTTTTCCTCTTTTTTTTTTTTTTTTTTGGCAAAAAGCAATAGGTTGAAAGAACAAGGCTTCTCTTGTTAGTAGGTTTAAAGGGCTCAGTAATTAACTGGTACATTTGGAGGCATGGTGTTCAGGATACTTGCTGCAACCTACTTTATTACAGTGTCACAGGGAAGTGCTGTGAAATGGGCAAGAACTTTATAAAAACACTGTTTATTTCTCAGGCAGTATCAGATAGCAGGATTATTTCATTATGAAGTTAAGCCAGAGCATTTGCTGAAATAAGGACACTTTGCCCTGACTTTTGAAAATGTGCTTTCATCTGTGACAAGCTTTCTCTCTCCCTCCCTTCCTTTCGATCTTTCTTTCTGTCTTTTCTTGGTTGGAAACAAAGCGACACTTATTTAGTCTAGGGACAGCATGCACTTTTTCACATCAGTCCTTTGCAATACACAGAAGGTGCCTTCAAAAAACAAAGTGACATCCTGTGATTTGGGAAGTCTGTCACAAGGGTCATTTGTCCCTGAAGTCATCTTCTTTTGCTGCACAATGTTTAGCAACGCTATTCACAGCCAAACCTCTTTTACTCCCTTACATTTTTCTGCCTTGTTTTTTTAAGTTTGGTATGATACTGCAGACAATTGCTGGCTTGAAACAAAATTAACAAAAATTTTGGTGGCTCAAAATAGGACTGTAATTCCATGCTGCAGTGTTTTAAGTCCGGGTGACTTGACCTCGTGAAGACCTAAAGATCTGCATCCTGCAGTAACTGTAAATAATGTGGAAAACTGCTCAGCACTTCTGGAATACAGCTACTGTTAGCCCATTCTCTGAATGTGCAAGCCAAAATAGATGCATCTGTATTCGAAAATGCAAAGCTAGCGAGTCTCTTCAAGTGCCAAACAAACCCTTGTGGGAGGGAAGAGAGTCTCTTCAAGCATATTTCTGGAAATGGCAAAAGATAAACATTTATCTTGCAAAATTATGCCTCTTGTATCTCAAGGGCAACCTACACACTGAAAATCTCTTCTGACTCCTGTGCAAGTCCACATTCACTACTGGTACCAAGACTGAGAAGTGCAGTGTTTGACAATTTGGCAATTAACTTCTCAATTCTTGGAATACCCAAAAGTGTATCCAGCTGCAGACATCCACATACATTTCTTACTGTTATACAGAACCCTCTTAACTGAGGTCAAGATTTGGCCCTAAACATCAGTGCATATTTATTACTATATTCCTTTTTTTTCTATCCCATTATCTCCCTTTAGACTTTGACCTGATTTCATCAAGTAATAAGAAGGATCTTGGCATGGGGAAAAATCACAAGTATCTGGATATATAGGTGTATGTTACACCTGTATGGTTGAATGGTATTTGGATCATAATCAGGTTTGTCAGAAAACTGTCCTCCTTCACATTTAAAGGCCAGGTCATTGATTTTTAGTTTTATTCAGAGCCCAGTGGAACAATCTGGGAGGAAAGTTGTGACTTGCTGAATCACTGTCTCTTCCTGATTTCCTCACTGCACTGGAGAAGGACAGAGGCCTGCGCAGCAGTTCAGTTTCTCTAACAGCATCTTTTTTGGGATTACACCAGTTGTAACACTTTCTGATTGTAGTGCTATCTTTTCCCCAGCTCCTCACATGAGACCAGGGTCCCTGGCACAGGAGATGCAGACATGCAGCCCAGTGGGCAAGGGAGGAAGAGCTATTTGCAAATCAGTATGATTTGCTTTCATGGTCTCCACCACAGGGAGAAACAAAGTGCAGAGGGAAAGGCTTACACTGAAAAGATCAAAGCGGATCGAGAGGAACGAGTTAACAGGCATGCTTTTCAAAAGAAATAATTCTCCTGACATCTCAAGGGATGGGTGAAGGGCATATTGCCTTGTCAGTTAAACACAGCCGTTAGTTTCAAGCCCATACTAATTAGCCAGCTTAGAAAAACACACTGCTCAGCATTTCTAAATGCAGACTGCAGCCTCTGCCACTCCTCAGCACAGATATATTTGTCCACATCCTCTCAATGTAACATGCTGGTAAGAGGCAGCTTGGTTACTAGTTAAAAGAGAACCCAGGATTAAGCGAGGCTCCGTCCGGTATTTTTCTCACTTACTGCATCCAGGTCAGTCCAGGACAAACCACTGACTGCATAAGGAGTGGGAAGCCTGCTGTGTACTGGGATCTCATTTGCACAAGGGAGCAAATCACAGCAGTCCAAGACCCAAGTCACTTCCCTGCGACTGCTCTGCCTTGCACCTGCATAAGCAGGAATTGTGGTCCCTAATCTTTGCTGAGTTTAACTGTAGAAGGGGGCAAGAGGGAAAATCCCACTCTGCCCTGCACTGGAAAAAGCATGTGGGAAGAGATGGTAGTATGACACCCAGGGTGTGGGGAACTAACTCAGTGGGCAGAATGGATTCGTAGGGAATCTGCTTTGCTTAGAATGGTTTTTAAAAGCTTGACTTTTCCTCCTGTCCTTCGCTTTCCACAGTGTAGTTCAGGGCTGCTAAACCATCATTAAATTGAAGGGGCCTTGTAAACCTCAAGTCACTTGTAATGCTTGGGTGCAGCAGCGATGGGTGACCATGGTGGTCTGCAGATGTATAATTTTAACTTGATAGAAACATTCCGTTAGGGAGTTTAAATACATACAATTTTTCCCCAGTAAATACATATCTAGAACTACCCAGACAAAAGTCCATGAAGTTGTGACTCCAGACTTGTCATCTGCTTCAAGGAGTTCAGTGGCCAGATATTACTTCAACCATGGACTTTTCCCATGAAAGTGGTGCAGGCTGTAACTGAGCACCAGCATGAGGAGAGCAACAGGAATCCCTTCTCCCCTTGCTGCACCCCCTCCGTGGGCTGAATGGGCACAAGGCTAGTCTGACCTTCATTTCTCTTCCCATCCTTGCCCTGACAGGTGCATATGAACCAAAATTTCTTCAGGACAGGAAATATGTCTCATTACCTGCTCATGTGTATGTTCAGCTCTGAGTCAAAGTAGACCCAAGAGTCTCACAACTGTAAATATCCACTGTACCTGGGTTGCAGGTTCTTCTTAAATAACAGTACTGAACACATCCTGGAAATGAGACCAAAGTATGTCCTTTCTTTATATGATTAACTAATCTCTGCAGAATCCCTTCTTCTCTATGCCTTTGTCTCACTGTTTCTTCTACTCACCCAATGAGTGGGTCTTGGAGCATCCACCTGTCCTGACTGGACTGTCTCAGCTGGAGCACATCTACTCTCCTGCCACAGAGCCCTCAATGCCAGCATGGCTCAGCAGAAACACCTAGAGCTTTATCCAACACAACCTGCATCCAAAAACTGTACTGGTGCTTTTCATATCCCTTTTGTTGCCCCATGAAGAATCACTATTTTTTTGTTTGCTTCTTTGTTTGTTTTCTTTGCTATTTTGTTTTGTTTAATTTTGGCAGGGTTTTTTATTGGTTTGGGTTTTTTTGGGCGGGAGGATTTTTGTTGTTGTTTTGTTTTGAGGTTTGACAGGTTTCTTTGAGGAGTGGGCATTTTTTTTTTGTTTATTTGTGATTTGTTTTATTTTGGGGATTTTTTCCATCCCAAACACATTTGTGTTTCATTGTTTCATTGACCCCAATGACATGAGATGCTGCTTCATGCAAATTGAAGTGGTATTAGGGAAGGGGGCAGGGGATGCTTAAAATGAACTTCATGTAGTCAATTTTTGGGGATTTCCAGTATGCACTGGTCAATCTGTTGCCTGCCTAATTTTTACCAGGACAGTTGGCCTGACATTCCTCTTACATTCTGCTGACAAGGATTCCCCTCTCTGTCTGAGAAACTCAGTGGTTGCCTCCATACATTCAGTACCTTTCTATCGGAGAAGTAGGTTAGGGACAGGTTCTTCACTGACTTGGGACACTCTCTAAGTCCCTGGGCTTCCAGGAGTCACGTCCTACTGCCAGCAGACCATAGAAAGTGGGATGAGAATCAAGTTCTGTATCCTGAAGGTTATTCACCAGCATTACACATCTCCATCTGCCTGGAAACCACCACAGTTGTTGAGAAGAGGGTGCATCTGCTCCACTAGTGAAGCATGGTCCAGACCATTCTCCAGTCCAGAGCTCATGACCCTCTGCATGCCTGGCATTCCTGCAGACACCAGAGTGCCAATTTCGGCCTCAGGCTCAGACAATTTAGGCGACTCAAGTTGTGTGAGGATGAAAATATTGTTTCAGCATCCTTGATCTGCCTTCTAATGAACATATGAAGAGAACAAGATGAATATAAAATATTAAAATATTTAACTGCAAAATAATAAAATTAGAAAATTTTAAGAGAGTGGAAACAACATTTGCTACCTTCCTAACAACTGACCAGTAAAAGGCCTGATTTCCTGTCAAGGATTCACAACTTCTAATTTATGTGAGGTAACTGGCCTATCCTCTGTACTACATTTCCTCTCAAAGACCTGAAGCAAGCTTGGGGGACACTGTGCTGGATCCCATAGAGAAGCTGAAATCCTTTAACTCTGAAGATCCTAAAACCCTAATCTCTGAGAATTCAGTACGATATGTCAACCTTATTTCTTAGATGGGGACTTTAGTAACAGATGGATGTTAAGTGACATGTCAGAGTCACAGGCAAATGCAGTCCTGGGGTGTAAGGAAAAAGGTGGGGTGCTACTTTAGCAGTATGAATCATTTGGACACAAATATATGTGTATATTAAAAAGTTGGAATGAGATGAACTCTGAGAATAAAAAAAAAACCTTAATAAACACTTCTGGAGCAGAGTGCTGCTGCTATTGCTTCTGTGTTGCTGGAAAGATTAGCAGGGTATTTATTGCCTTTTATATTCAATTCTCTGGCTTCAGTGTCTCGGTTTGTAATGTCAAACCTGGGTAATTTCATTACTCCAAGTCAACCAGGCCAAAAGGAACACAGCACAATAACAGGCATAGCAGTTGAAGTGGCTACATGCACTTAAGTGATTGTCTGGGAAACGGTCGGTCTGCTCCATTAAAGAACTGCTCCAGCCAACCGGAGGAATTAGCCCAGACCTCTGTTTGAGCTGTAGAGAAGGTTTGTAAGCTGTCCAGGTCTTTGGGATTTGGGGTTGGGTTTTCCTCCCTTCCCTAGTATTTATGGCTTGCTAGGAGCTAGACAGCCACAAACTCACCTGAATGTTTTTCATCATCTTCCCATGAATGGAGAGTATTTGGCAAACAACAGGAGCAAATTCAGAAAGCTGGCTTACAGCTGCTGTAAGGCTAAGCTCCTGTTTACATCCCGGCTCAGTGGGATAGACCTTTCCCATTCCAAGCCAAACCAAGGTTTGTGTGCCAGGGCTGTGAGCAGCATGAGGTAGGAAGCAGCGCCGACAGAAAGAGGCTCGGCTGTGCTGTACTGCCAGTGTGGGACATGGCTGGGCTGTATGATTGCAGCTGCAAGGAATCTCAGGGGAAAAAGGGATGTTTCCCAACCTCCTGTGCAAAACCTCAGGAGCAGATGTATCCTCTTCCTCCCCCATGGTTCTGTTTAACAAGCAAAGGAGCTGGGCTTTGATAAGCTTCTCTTTCTGCCATCTGCACTGTCCCTGGGGTGCAAGGGTTTCCAGCAGCCAAGCAGCTTTGCTTCTCATGCCCTGGGAGAATGGACAGCCAAGATGAGCATGAGGAGATGGGACTCTCTCCCTGTGGTTGGCACTGGCGAGACTGTACCTCAAATCCTGTGTTCAGTTCTGGGCCCCTCACTATAAATAAGACCCTGAAATGCTGGAGTGTGTCTAAAAGGCAACAAAGCTGGGGAAGGGTCTGGAGTATAAATCTTATGAGGAGCAGCTGAGGGAGCTGCAGGTGTTTAGTCTGGAGTAAAGGAGGCTCAGGGGGGACCTTATTGCTCTCTACAACTGCCTGAAAGGAGGGTGGAGCCAGGTGGGCGTCAGTCTCTTCTCCCAGGTAGCAAGTGACATAATGAGAGAAAATGACCTCAAGTTGCATCAGGCAAAGTTTAGATTGGATAGTAGGAAAAAGTTCCTCTCTGAAATGGTGGTCAAGCAGTAGAACAAGCTGCCCAGGGAAGTGGTGGAATCACCTTCCTGGCAAGTGTTCAAAAGGCACATGG
This sequence comes from Lanius collurio, assembly GCA_020086605.1. Taxonomy (NCBI): domain Eukaryota; kingdom Metazoa; phylum Chordata; class Aves; order Passeriformes; family Laniidae; genus Lanius; species Lanius collurio. Next base: position 3,204,395 of record JACBWW010000006.1, on the reverse strand, counting down.
ATATGGCACTCAGCGATAAGGCTCAGTGGTGAATGGTAGAGCTGGGTAAATGGCTGAACTTGGTGATACTGGAAGTCTTTTCCATCCGTAATGATTCTGTGATTCTCCAGCTTTTTGTGTTTTATGGGACTGCCCTGGGGACTTGGTCTTTGGAGAGAATCCACTCTTTCCTTCTGCTCCCACAGTCTCAAAGAGGAAACGGTGCTTATCCATGAGTGGTAAGGGGCATCCTGTTGCTGGCCATGGCCTTCTGGTGTGTTCTGAGAGAGGCATCAGCTGCCTCTAAGGTTCTACTTTTGTGTGTGATGTTACAAAAGGAAGGGATTGATTCTGCAGATGAAATGCAGTACTGTATTGATCTTTTGGAAAACAAAAAAGACATCTAAAGAAGTAAACAGAACCACTGCTCCCACCTGCAAAGCTAATTTGCCAATATATCTGCACATTTTTTTCTGAAGATTATGTGGCTTGTGTTGCATTCATCAGTGTGCATTTCTGAGTTGCTTAAGAGCACAGCTACCTCATTTCTGGGTAATTAGGTAGTCGGAAGCACCAACTAAGCCTAAACAAACATCCTTTACTGTAACAAAGCAAGTTATTGTGTAGTCTTTCAGGACACCGTTTTCTGTAGAATGCAATGACTCTAATGTCTATTAATTATTTCTAAATAGTTTAAGCATTATCTGCCTTTGGGTAAATTATTTCTCTATAGTGTAATCTAACCTATGGGAGGGGAAAGAAAAACATAACAATGATTTGCCATGTCACCTCCCCAAATATAACAGATTTTTCTTTTAATCATTATCACCCTCACCATCACACATTGAGATCCAGGACCTGGAAAAGGTTAGAGGGATGGTTTCCTAGACTCCATCCCACATGTCATTGACTCACTAATTTTAAAGAGCAGATGTGTGGGTCTCACCTCTCCTCCCATCTACTGCAAGAATGGAGCATTCCTGTTTGTTTTTTGCCTTTACAACACTTTAGGTATTGTATGTATCTCAAGGCTTTTTTCATGTGGTAAAGTGTTTGGTGAGATTTTAGTTTGTGAAGTTACCAAAAATGTCTCACAAGCAGACAGCCAGGAAACCCAAATATACCTACTCATGTAGAACACTCAGTTTTGTTTTACTGAAGAAAACTGTTACTTTATGTGAGTCTGTATAGTTTACTACTCTGTAATGTCAAGACCAGACCCAGAATTTTATGATCAAGTGTTCATCCATTAACTGAATTGTGATTCATCTCTGCTGAAACAGAGTGACAAAAGAATAATTTAAAATAAAATAGTTTGGGAATATGCTTTCACTTTATTACTACACCGTTTTTATCAACCACAGATCTACAGGATTTGTCATTCCTTTGGCAGGACAGAGTGATGTGAGAATGGAAGAACAAAGAAAACCTGAAATCTACAAATTGGCTTCAGAATGAGAAGAAAAAGTTTTTTCATAGTTACATAGGTGATAGGAAATCAAATTTTGTTTCTGTGTACCCAGCATGTTTGTGTTCCTCAGATATAGCTCAGGCAGACCAGAATCGGAGTAGGAAATGTTACCTATCTGATTGCAGAGGAGAAAGTCCCTGGTTACTCCTGTCAGTGTTTATTAGCACTCTGTTGCAGAGTCCCTCTGAGGCCAGCATTTCAAAAACCAGAATAGAGTCTTTCAACTTCCTTAAGCTGAGAGGGCTTCCACCTTTTCATGAGAGTTTTCTCTTGAAACATTGCAGCCACAAGGGTTCCCTTATGTGACCATAAAGCACCACGCATGTCTGCCAGCACTCAATAAATTCAAATTAATATTAGGTCCTCAAAGAGCTACATATTGCTTCCAAGATACCTCAACATGTGGAGAATGAAGAATGAAGAATGGAGAATGGAGAATGGTGTCCCCACAAATAACAAAGCATGCTCTTGCCTAACGGGATGATTACAAATAAAAGCTGCTTTTTTTTCTGTGAAAGACTGGATTTACAGCTCTATGTGTGCAACCAGCAGGCAAGTTTGTCCAGCAAAAAATGCACTTGTGCAATTTTACAGTGTATAGAAAGACTGGAAGTCACAGACGAAAAAGTAGTAACAGGCTTCATTCATATTTTGCCTCCTTTATCCAGTACCACTTGAGCAAGGAGCAAGGAGGACTGTGAGAACCTGAGTCAACCCTGACTCATCCACTGGGTCCTGAGAGGGCATTCATCCCCAGCAGCAATCCAGGTACATTGTGCAGGCACATGTTCCTTTCTGGGAAGGGCAACAACATGGGGAGTTGGCTTGTGGTTGCTCAGGGAATGACTCATTCATTGCCTCACCCGACTTGCCTGGCTCGGCCAATTCCCTTGCTAGTGCTTCCCTCTTTCCACTTCTCCTGAGGCTTCTTCACACCCCCTTCTCAGAATGCTTTCTGCTTCCACTCCTGGCAGAACTGACTGGAGAGTTACAGCAGTGCTGAAACCTTCCCAGGTCCGTGAGTTTGGGCTAAGCTGGGTTTGATGATGCAGAGGGTGGAAACAAATCCCACCTCTATTTATCTGTCTTCAGATCTCCATGCAGGAGATGATTCCTAAGATGTGATATGAAGGAGCGTGTCTGGCATCTTTACAATCACTAAAGAGGTTGTGTGAATTGTTTTATATGGATGTGCTTGACTGGATCCATCCAATGATGTCTATGCCCAAATACATAAGGACAAATTAACAGTCCATCCTAGGGCATGTATTCTTCCACATTATTCCAGCCAATCCTGAGATTTTTATTCCTTCAGGGCAATGGCTTCTCCTTCTCAGTGTGGTTACTATGGCAGGACAACACAATCAGTTGTACTCCCATGTCGTGTTCTGAGGCTCAGGCGGTGGTGGCATGGCTTGGTGCAGTTTGTGCCAGCCGTCACAGCTCCACAGGGACAGCGATGGCATGTGGCAATCTGACTCCAGTCTGGCTCTCTGTTCAGCCATGCACTGACAGAGTGTGAGGGGCATCACACATTGCACACACATGAACAGCACAGCTTTGTCTCTAGACAGGATATCCCTCAGGAACAGTGTCAGGATCTTATCCTTGTGTTGTAGAAATGGCCAGACCGGACTGCACCTTACAGCAGGATGAAGTTGAGCAACTGGACACTTATCTAAAGAGTAAAATGCTGTGTAATGACCACCTGATAGGGTGCCAAGCCAAGTGTAGACCCTGATAAAGCATACTTTCTGGGTCAGTGTCCTTTCATGTTCCTGCACTCATGCTCCCTAGTCAAATCCCTGCTCAACACTAAAATGTGACTCAGAAGAGAGGTTTCTATAAAAAAAAATTGAGTTAGAATGTAGTTAGGATGTGTCCAATGGTTTTGGTGACTGGGGGGGATGAGTGTGAGATATCTCTTATGTGTCTGTCCCACAGGCTAGACATCTAACAGGTCTGAGAGGTCTCTGGGGAAAACAAGAATGGAAAATACTTCTTTTCTTCCTGTTATCAAATTCCCATTGTCACAGAATTCATTGAATCTTCTTTGGAAAGGACAAGGACACAGAGGATACTGAAGAGACCTGGTAAGAGCATTGTGTGGGGCCATGTTAAGACTATCTATATCCACATGGCTGTAATGGAAGTCCATGGAGATAAGTTTGATGTAGTCCACCTGGCTTTGGTACTGCTACCACTTGGCTACTGCAATATGGTGTTTGGGGTAGACTGCAGAACACATTAGACATGAAAATATAATTTGCTTTTGATGCTCATCTTTGGTCAGCAAGGATATCAGGGCCTGACAGAACACTTGAACCTACCTAGGAATTTACATGAGGCCGAGGAAACAGGAAAAACATGAGAAGAGCTGCTGCATGTAGTAGTTCTTAGGGTGGGAGTTGGAAACAGGTTGTGGACCACACTCACCTTATCTTCCAACTGTGTTCCCAGAGAACCATTCTGCCTTAGCACTGTGGCTTTTACTGCAACTCTGGCAGCTTCTCACCTCCGGTGCTTACCTTAAACCTAGTTTTCCCCTTTCAAACCAAATATTTCTTCAGTCTACCTGCAAGTCTGTTCAAATGGCAGCTCTCTGTTCAAATGGCAGCTCTTTGTCATATTCCTATATGGGATGCAACTCACAACTACACAGAGAATACTTAGAAAACTCCTCCAAATGAAAAAATCACCTGTCAGATCTGCATTTTCCAGATCTCTTGGAGCAATAAGTAGAAGCAATAACCACATCTGAAGGGTTTTTTTCACCTTTTTACCAGCTCTGTACCCTCTTCTGAACTTCAGCTCTTGTGAACCTCAGCAGTTCTCTATGTGTGCTATTCAGAATTAAGCAACTTCAAGAAAAATCAAACAGGGCCATGATGCCAATAACAACAAGCCCCAGGGCTACAAAACCACATCATCAATTGCTAACCTTCCTCCTCTCCCACTGTCCTGCCCCAGGATGAGCTGAGATTCCTGCCCTGTGGTTTATCACACTGGGATATTTATCTGCTTCTGGAAAACAGGTTGTGAACAGCCATGTAACCCCTGACACTGCTCCTTAGCTGTGACTGCAGTGTGACATGTTTCTCAAGCTTGATCTTAAAATCAGCTGTAAGAGGTGTCTGCCATCTAGGTAATGTACAGCAGATCCCCACTACTTTTTCCACCAGAAATCTTTCCCTAACAGCTAACTTTTGCTGTAATTTAAGTACATTGCTTCTCATCCAACCTTCAGCGGTCACAGAGAGCAATTTATTTCCCCATTTTGTCAGGAGTCATTTACATGGTGACAGTCAAGGGACAGTTCCCATGTCTCCTTTTACTTTGTCCCCATCTTCCAGTCTGTACAGGGGAATGACTTGACCTTCCAGATTTTAGAGAGGCAAATTTATTATAAAGTCTGTGAGAATCCAGCACCTCCTTGAAATCAGAAGCTGGTGAAATAGGAGTAAGAGGAGATCCTCCTTTGGCAGTGCCAGCAGCACACTGCAGGGCTGAACAAACCATGCCCAGGGTGGGTCTGGGCTGTTTTAAGAATAAGGATGTTTGTCAAACCTCAGCTGGAGGAATGCTCTGCCTATAGGGAGTGGCAAGGAAAAAGACAGAAAGTCCAGGCATGAATCAAAAGTGGACTGAAAGACAAAGGGAAATTAAACTATTGAGGTGGGAGCAGTATGAAGCTTTGCTGCCTACAGCCCTGGTGAAGAGGGAAGGCAGGGCATGTCAAGACACGGAGGCAGAATCCATGTCACTTGCTACTGTATGTCTACAACATGACTGTTTACATCTGAGCTAATAATTTGGATCCCTGTTGAGTCAATGCAAAGGAATACATGGAGCATTTGAAATGTCTGCCTACAAATGAAAAGTCCACCTTTATATGTGCTTATTATTCCTGCTGATGCTGGGACAGCCAGGATGCTTAAATGTAGATGTCTTACTGCAGATACCAGAGATATCTGACCCAGACAGATTGCCTTTGGGTGAGAAAAATTTGACGCTACTCTCAAAATATTTCTGTCTGTTCCTTCCTTGTTCTTTATGGAAAAGGAGGATGCTTATCCTGCACCTTTCCTCATTCCAAGCTCCCCTAATGTTCATGTCATGTGGGACCAACCTTCTGATGGACGTCTGAAAACATCCATCACAACACTGAAAGTTCCATGAGCACAGATCCACATGCATGCAGATAGGAGAATATGAGCATGCTGCACCAGCGTATCTCATCCATCCCATGATTGCAGGGCCCTGCTTCGGACATCCATACCCAATTTTTCTCAGGAAAACCTTAAGCTGAGTTGTGGTTGTCTCTACAAGCTGCATGTGAGGAAGGTCTGTAACAGCCAGTGTCATTCAGTGATGGCGAAATGAGTCATCTTGATACCTGTTGTGTACTGTGATAACCCAGAGTGTTGCCATACTATCAAACCACTTGTAGGGAGTCACAACAAACTGGAGAGCTGTATAAAGAGGGGCCTTATAGGGGAGAACAGGAAGGAAGTGGAGAAATGGCCAGCAGGAGGAAGGACAGGAAAAGATGAGAAGGCTACAGTAACAGAAAGAGCTGGATGGAATGGCCACCAGCTCCAGCTTATGATCTGCCTCTAGAGATGTTTGACAAATGCCTTTTGAGACATCTTAGGCCCCCTATCCTATTTCCATCAAGTAGCAGGAGGGCTTCCAGCAAGCAGCACATTTTTCAGTACTTTGTCCAGGCCTGTGTTTACGGCTTATCCTCTGGGACTCACACCATCTTCCCCACCAGGCTCAGCTGGCAGGCTGGCAGCTTCTGGGCAATCAAGCTGTAATTCTCCTTTGCTCCATTTTATGCTGTTACTTCAAGTTGCTTCTCTTGCCCTCTCCTTGGCAACTCTTCCCTGACCTGGTGTTTTCTCTCTGCTGACTCCTCAGTTATCGTTATCTCAATCTCTGCAAGCACCAGACACAGTTTAAAAACATGTCCTCAGAACCTTGGAGCTGTTTACTCCTTTCTGTGAAAAAGCAGACTTGGGGAAGAGTGTGACGTATCACTTACACAGTTCAGAGGCAGGGCATTTCCCACATTATAAAAAAATGGACCGCAGCCACAAAAGTTGAAACATCACTTAAAAACTCTGCTATTTGAGAGGGTGGATTGCTCATTGCTGCTTAAAAGCACAAAAACACAACATTACTCGAAAAGCCAAGAATAAAATCCCTTGGCAATTTGTATAGGTTTCAAAATGCTAATGGTTTTTAAAACCCTTTTTAGATACAAGGATCTCTGTGCCAACTAAGATTCAGCAGGAAAAACAAACAGATAATGAAACAAACACTATGATGACCAAAAAAAAAAAAAAAAAAACTTGTTGCAATAATGTACTTTTCCAGGAAAATTAACCATAACAACAGAGCTGGTGAATCACTGGGTAGCAGCTCCTGCTTATAAACATGATTTTGAAATCTGACAGTGTTGTTATTTCCACAGTAGTATTGGCAGTAGCTGTGTGAAGGTCTTCTAGCACAGAAACAAACTTCTCCTAAAAACTCTGACTGGGGCTTTTTCGAATGCTTCCTTGAGAATAACATTAAATGCATGTGAGTTGTCTACCTAAATTATTTACAAGTCTTTAAGAGTCTTATTCCAGCTCCATCATGTGCAAATATTTGTAATATGTGAAACTGTTCCAGAGAAATACGAGGCATAAATATCCTTTTGAGGAGGGAAGAGGCCAGTAACTCAGATCTCTGTGAGTGAAGAAGGAAACCCTCCACCCTTTCAGTTTCAAAATGTGAAGATCAAATAGAAGAAATTTAGGTCATATTCAGCTTTTCCCCAAAAATCTTCCCAAATCTTCCCAAATCAGTTTTTTTAGACTTTATTGTCTTACCTCAGAATAATCTGGGTGATCTATTTTAAACCTGTCAGGGAACTATGACCACATTATGATGCCAACCAGGATGATGCTACACTGTGGGCATTGGAGCAGAAATTATGACACTTGTTTGGTGGACAGGAATGGAGATTTGTCACAAATTATGCCATCTGAACATAGCATCTGACTACCATACAAACCCAGGCTGGGCTGGTGTCAACTCCAGGATGTTACCATCATGGTGCAGTAGCTTTCATGGAGGGAGTTGTGGTGCTCTGAGATCCCTCAGCTCACTTTCGCCTACACACCCTGCCACAGCTGGTGATAGGCAGCATTCCTGCAGGCAATTACAGTGGAAAAGATGGGATAAGCATAAAGGATTAACTGTTCTCACTCAGACTTTGACGTGTTCCCTCTGGATCACAGCTTTTGGCACTTCTGTGCTTCTACAAGCAGCGGTGAAAGTACTCTGTTAATGTGATATCCATCATGGGCTGTGCCTGTGATCACACACATATAAACACAGGCACACTCACTAATTCAGGGTGAATTTTTCTGTAGACAACATCACTTTTCTGGTGTGGTCTTCATGGCCACATTGCCACTGCAGCAGAATTCCTTGCCATTAGGCACTGGGTGAAGCATGTTACTGCTTCAGTGTTTCCCAGATCCCAGTCTGTTTACTCACAAAGAATCAAACATCAGCTAATCTTTTTCAATGTTCCAAGGCTGGAGATTCTTCCCTACATACAGAATTTTTGTCCTCCAGTGTCTACTGTATCTCTGACATTAAAAGTACAAATTGTCCATATTAGTCTAAGAATACAGGAGGCAGAAACTCCCAAGTTCTCAGCACTGAATTATTCCATTCATTGTTTTCAGCTTTTAAACTTTTATTGGAAAAGCAAAAACATGCTGCTCTGAACTCGACACACACGTTAGTTCCTGGGTCATTCAGATCCTTATTGCTGATATTCCCTGGCTTTAGTGACTTCGTTTGGTGCAATTGTTCTGAATCTGCCAGAGTGACTCCTGTTAATGGCGTCAAGGAAAGACAACACTCTTTCCCTCTCAGCTCAGCAAGAAATCTTTTGATGGAAGTGGTCAAGTCTAGAAAACATCCTCCTATCTCCTTAAGAGGAGAAGCAGGCTTTGGAGGTGGTTTGAGTGCTGAGCTCGCCAGAGTGAGAGGGAAAAAGAAGGAAATTCTTCCAATAGCTCTTGATGTTCTTGAAAAATGAGAGCCTTGGCAAACTGTGGAGCTGAGGGCTCTACTAGAAGGAATCATGCTTCTCTCCTCAAGAGGAAGCTCAGCCACTCTTTTTGGCATAGCATGCTTGCCCTGAAATTTGGCAGATTTCTTCATCAACCAGCATCCAGCTCTGGGGTCCACAGCATAGAGAAGACATCGACCTGTTTGGAATCAGTCCAGAGGAGGGCCATCACAGGTATTTGGGGTATGGAGCACCTCTCCACGTCTGAGAGAAATGGATTTGTTCAGCCTAGAAAAGAGAAGGCTTAGGGGTGACCTAATGGGGCCTTCTAGTACCTGCAGGGAGCCCACAAGAAAGGTAGAGACAGACTTTTTACAAGGGCCTGTAGTGGCAGGACAGAGGGGAATGACTTCAAACTTAAAGAGGGCAGGTTAAGACTAATTATTAGGAAAAAGTTCTTTACTCTGAGGGTGGTGAGGCACTGGCACAGGTTGGTCAGGGAAGCCATGGATGTCCCATCCCAGGGAGTGTTCAAGGCTGGGTTGGATGGGGTTTTGAGCAACCTGGTCTAGTGGAAGATGTCCCTGCCCATGGCAGGGATGTTGGAACTGGATGATTTTTAAGGTCCCTTCCAACCCAAACCATTCTATGATTTTGTGATTCTGTGAAATATTGAGCAGGCAGGCGACAGAAATCAGGTCACTGACAAACATATCTGGGATTTCAAGGGGGCTAGACAAGAACTTGGAGGTGTAAAAGCCCCATCAGGAACATCACCTGTACAAAATCTCTGTTCTGTGCATGGTCAAACATGGAAGAGTCCCAGCAAGAGTCATACAGGGGCAGAGGGGCCACATACAATCTCAAATAGGAGCAGAGAGAAGGTGAATGAATGCCCAGCTATGTCACATAAAGCAGACAAGCCTGCTAGCAGCAAGGAGTGAGGAAGAGAGACAGCCATCTCCCTGCACTGAGCGCAAAGGGACCTACTAGATTAATTTAGATTATAGATTGAGGGCTTGACAGCTAAAGATGAATAAATTGAATCCAGCCTGTGAATGCCTACATATTTAAGAGAAAAGAGCAAATGGATTATTTAATGTTGTTAATAATGATATGAGATGCAGTGGTTAAAAGTGGCAGCTGGGAAAATTCAGACTAGAAGTAAGGAATGTTTTATAACAACAGAGATAATTAACCATTGGAAACATTTATCCAGGCTTGTGGTTTATTCTTCCATCACTGGCAATTTCCAAATCAAGACTGGATTGGTATTCAGACAGAAATGTTCTTTGTTTCAAGCAAGCCTGAATGTGGGAAAGTTCTGCTCGTGATTGATACAGCTTAGTCTAGAAGTTGCTGAAAAGGTAGATAGAACAGGCCTGGAGGTTCAAGTAGAAGTACCTATTGTGTTACAGAGCTACTCTTTTCCTGCATATATTAGTGGCATTGCATCTTTGCTACACCAGGAATCATCCCTATTGTATATCCTAGCATATAGATCCAGTCAAAACTCACTCATGACAGTTTCCTTTGTGCCCTGTGTCAGAAGATTGCTGGAACATGATATTGGCTTGAGCTTCAGTCTCTAATGCCAGCTTAAATTTCCTGAACATCAAGTTAGGTTCATTTTAGGTGTATAATGACTATCTCCTTATGAACATGCCCTGCAATCATTTTCTTGCATAACAAAGGTGGGTGATGGTATCTGATGTCCCAGACTCTGTGTCTTCTTTGCATTCCAATACTACAGGAGGAATCTAGGGGGATCTGCAGATGTATTCAGAACAGGGTTTTTTTCTTATTTTAGTACATTTTCACATCTCATTAAGAATATCAAAGAATTCTTAAGAACAAAGCATGATCGTTCAATCCAAACAACTGCTGGTTTTTAACCCCATCACTCTCAGGTATGTGCTGAAAGGCATTCCAAAGAAATAAGTGTCAGAGTGAAACTTGTTTTAGCTGGTGTTTTTAAGGGGGGAGGAGAATCCAAAACCTTTAGAGCATAACAACAAAACAAACCACAGACAAAGTCTTTAATCTTCCTTCTAGTTACTTATTGAAAGGTAGTTCCTCACAGATGGCAGCTAATCATATGGTTAAATCAGTAACTGCTGCTACTAATAAGCATTAGTTCATTGTGAGACATTCTCTGTTAGCAAACATTCCACTCACTTAACAATCTGCATCTCAACTCAAGATTTAGACTGACACCAGAGTTTACAACACAAAATAAAATTTATTAGCAGAGTTATTATAGCTATGATAATCCAAAACCACATACAAACAATATTTATACATAGTGATCACAGATTTTCTTAAGACCATTTCCATTAGAAAGACTTTTTTTGCTCAAAAGCCTTTATTTTGGTCTGAAATAGAGTGAGGTTTAGTTATTTTAGGGTACTTAGCTTGTGTACTCTAACAGCTACATTTAGGTCACGCTTTATTGAACACATATGTACACACAAGAAAAACAAGGCTTGTGTTTCTGCATTTTTTCCTAGTGCTACAGCTTTGGTATCAATGGTTAACAAAGCTTCCTACTGCAGAATGGGGACCAAATTTTTTTGTTGCTTCTATGGCAAAATGTTCCTTAACTGACAGTAAAATCTCAGAGCCCATTGAGCTGGAAGATACCAACTACCTTTCACTTTACTGAGCAGGGAGCTGCTATACCAAAAAGAGTCTGAAAAATGCCCAGATTTTAAACTAATCTAAACAGCTATATCAATAAGTGAAGTTAATTATTGAAGTCAAGTTATACCAGAGAGCTTAAAGAATAACAGTTGTCCCAGAAAGGGAGGTTTTGCCATGCTTGAATGGACACAGTCTATAAGCAGCAGGACATCCAAGAGTGGTTTTGTGCTATGCTTCACTCTGTCTCCAAGATCTTTGTACTTCTTCTTGACATTATTTTTTTTATATGGCTCCACATTATAGTACAGTCATCTAAGCATTTCCAGTATCACAGCTAAGACCTAGCTCCTGAAAACAACCAAATGTGTGTGCCGCTTTTTGCTGCAAGTCTCACTGACCTGGCTCTGCAGAATGAGAGGACACATACAGTCTGTCCTCCCAGAAACTGTGCTGTGTCCTGTCAGTGCTCACAGGCCACTGACAGTAGTTGTTTGTAGCAAATTTAACGAAATTTGCTCTTTTCCTCTTGTTTTTTTATTGCTATATCACTTACAACACATTTAACTGAATCTTGCATCAGCTGAAGGTTAGGGGATTTATTCCAGAAAAAATATTACTCTTCTCCTGCTGTGAGCAATTCCCGAGAACAAAGCCACTGGAAAGACTAAAACCTCAGGCACAGAAAGATTAGTCAGGGATTGGTGTCACAGTCGGGACAAGTGTTTAGTCATCCTGACACATCCTCATGCTGAGCCCTTGACCAATAAGTTCCAGCCTTGCTTGTTGTCTTCACTGAGGACAGAAATATATGAGAAACTAAAGTTCTGTGGTAGATGTCTGAGTCAAGCACTTACCACATGGCTGCCACACCCACTGCTCTTTGGTCTGCTCAGACTTAATAACTCTTCAGCGCATTATGTGGATTTCGGAAATGCTGTAACTTCAGTTGAGCTGGCAGAGCAGCACACAGCTATAAAGCAGTGGGCTGTACTCCTTCCAGCAGCTGTGGTGGTCTCTTCATCTGCCCCTTCTCACTGTCGGTTTGTGGGTCTCTGCCCACAGAAATTGCCCTGATGGAATATGTATTTGTCCCTGGCCAGGTCTATACAATAATTTTATTTCCCACCAGAGGGATTGACTAGTAAGGGATTTACTTTCTATTTGCACTAACTGTTTTGGTTTCCCTCTTTCTGCTAATCTTGGGAAAATTGGCCAGGGTTTTACAGGGCTTTAACAGTATTTACCAAACTACCAACCCTTTTTTGCCTGAAAACTTTGAAATGTGAATGCCACAAAGTTACATCCTCTTAGAAGATCAGGCTGATGTGGCTTTATTTGGATTTTCAGCAACGTGCAGTTTCATCTCACCCCTTTCCCAGCACACCTGCACTTATGGATACTTTTCGAACCAGTGTAGATGTGGCTTTCAGGAAAGCTGGATGGTCCTGAAGATGCCCCTGGGGCATGACCATTATTCTGCAAAGGCAAGAAATTCAGAAACCTGTTTCGGTAATTTCATTTAAGAAAAGGCAGAAAGAAATCACTCTGGGTGCCTCTAACAAGAATACCTCAAGAGGGAAAACAACTGTATTTTGGTTGCTAGACCTCATAGTGCGTGTGTATGTATTTATGTATGTATGTATGTGTGCAGGTATGTAACTACCTGTCTAGAATTACAGCATGTGGTATGTATCCCATAATGTCATACCACCACAGATTTTTTTTTTATATTATGTTGGGCTAACACTGTGTAGAAGACAAATGCCCTGCAGAAACTGCAATCTAAAAACCCAAGAAAAATAAAGGAGAAAGAATCAGGGTTATTGCTGTTGAAATGAAGCATATAAAGATTGACCACTTGTTTCCAAGACAGTTACAAGGACTATCTGTCCTACAGGTCTCAGCAATTGCAATGCTAAAGCTCAGAAAAGGAATGAGTTTGTAGGCACATAGGCAGTCAGCTCTATTTTCATTATACTGCCAGTGGAGACAGGTAGTAGGGGATATGAGCAATGGGCAATGTCACTTGCCAAAACAAAACAAAAAAAAATAAAATAAATGAACACTGATTTCTGTGTCTTTACCAAAAACCTGACTTCATGCCTTGGAGGTTGTATTTCTGTGGCTGCTGAGTCTGCGAGTTTGGCAGAGAAAGGAAAATAAAAAGCAAGTGGAGTGATTCGACTCTGGTGTGCTGTCAGGGAAGCATCATGTGCATGGGCTGGGAGATTTCTCATACAGACATCAGCATATGAGAAATTTTCAGCTGGGCTTCTCCAGCCTGACAGTGGTTACAGCACAAGAGGAGCTGATGAGAAGGCAGAATACAGAGATCTGAACTGCCAGTCACTGGCATCCCCACCAGCAGTGTCTCATGAAGGGCCACAAAGACGATGAAGGGACTGGAGCATCTCTCCTACATGGAGAGGCTGAAAGACCTGTGACTACTCAGTCCAAAGGAGACAAGGCTAAAGTGGGTAGCATCCATACACATAAATACCTGATAGTGGAGTAAAGAAGACAGGACCAGCCTGTTCTCAGTGGTGCCCTGTGACAGAACAAGAAGCAATGGACACAAATCAAATTACAGGAAACTCTTGTGGATAAACTTTCTTGTCATGAAGGAGGTTGAAAACTTACACAGGTTGTACAGAGGGGTGGTGGTCTTTCCAGCTTTGGAGACATTCAAAATCTGCATTGATACACCCCAGAGAAACCTGCTGTAGTTGACCCTGCTCTAAGCAGGGGTCCTTGTCAACATCACCTATTACCCTGTGATCCTATGAAATGGCTTTGCTCTCCATAAAGACTCCTCCTTTCAATGGGACACAACAGAACATGGCCATGCCAGGGATACTTGCCAAGAGGTCTGCCTGCTCCTCCACCTCCCCCAGCCTGCTCTCCAGACTGCCTGTGCAATGTTGCAGTCACAACGTGCTTCTGCCTGTGTTATCTCACCCATAAGCTATGCAAACAGGGAAATGAACCAGTCACCAGCCGGCGGAGATGGAGGTTTTCCCCGTAGCAGTGTTGGCTAAGGGGAATGGAGAGGAAAGCGAGCCCTCCCATCCCTCCTGCTGTGTTTTTAAACACAAGAGCAGCCAAAGAAGGCATTAGGAAGCACAGTAGCAGTGCCAGAGTTTCTCTTACAGCATTGCCACTGTTGCCTTTTATCAGCTCCTCTGAAACACAAACAATTTTAAAAAGGCAGAAATAAGAAGGGTCAGTGCCCTCAGTCAGCTAATTAATGTTCTGAATGCAGCAGAAACGTTAGCAAAAAGCAGCGGGTACACAGAAGGAAGGAAGCACCCTTCCAGAGATGTTCCAAATATCCTTACAGACATACAAAGTTGTGTGCTTTAGATTGGTAAACCCTTCAGAAACAACTGCTCATCAATAGGGGAGTGCAGCAAAAAGCGTCTTGCTTAGGTTTCCCAAAATGTTGCTTTGATACAAATTGTCGGCTTTCCTGCTTTGCAATTTTCCATTTGGCATCTTGTTTAGATAGGGGAGATTAATGAGAACTGCCTGTAGTCAGCTGAACTGCCTTTCTGGCAGGGGCTCATGAGGAAACTGTGGAGTTCAGTACACAGAGCTGAAAGTGCGGGTGGCCAGGAGCTGCCATTTTTTTTGTCTGCATGTGTAAAGGAAGTTAGAAGTGCAGCAGTCAGCCCTGTCAGACAGGGGAGATATTTCACAGGAAATAACAGATGGCTTCAGACTCATATTTCTCTTACAGAAGACTCTGCTCAGGTACCTTGGCTTCAGGCTAGTTTTTGGGTTTTTTTGGGTACATTGAGGTATAGATTATGCATAAAAGCATAAAGCAGAGGCTGAAGAAGCCTAGGCCTTTTTTGTCTGCGTAATTATATATGCTCTTGTTTTGGAAGACAGTGGATGATAGAACGTTCAAGGTCTCTGAAAAAACCAAGTGTGGGTGACAAGCGGCTGCCAGCATTATCCAGAGCAGACGGGTCTGTTTCCATACATTCATTTGGAAGGATGTCCCTGAAGGACTGCAGTTCCAGAGTGATATCTTTCACTACCACAGAAGGTGCCTGCTCAGTGTCATTTTCATGTGCCTCACCCCTGAGTACACCTCATGCAAGCACAGGCTCTCCTGCAGCTGCAGATCAAACTCAGATACGTCTTGTGCTCTGCACCACCAGAAGAACTTCCACGGCAGGACGACATGGCAGCAAAACCATTGCTGATGGCATCTGAGAAGTGTTGTCAATCAGCAAAATAGATGGGAAGAGAGTGTTATCCCAGCTTGTCTGCTCTGCATGGCTGCAAGCTTCCTGGGATGTTTGCAGCATCTGTAGGCTGAGGAAGAGAAGCTCTGTGTCTCCAAGGAGTGTGAACCTGCTGTCTCAGGAGCTGAGCTGTGTGAGGCCCAAACGTGACTCCAGAGAACACTATGTTGCTAAAAAAGAATTCCTATTTTGGGTGATATACATCAGATCAAGACTCACATGCATGGTGAGCAAGCGGAACTCAGCATGTGAATCACCATCAGTGACCGTGGCCTTGGGCCAGTTGCAAGTGGCTGAGGTTTGTCCTTGCTGAGGTATCACATATTTTGGAACAGTCAGGAGCAGGTGTATGTTACTGGGAACACTGGCATGGTCATTTCCCCACCCATGACCTTAATGACTGCCTGGTGACCTGTCCTGACATCCTCACAGTGACAGGTGTGGTGACATCAGGGTGGTCCACCCCTGCCAGTCCCCCAGCCCTTCCGCACACACTTAGCTGCTTTTACCACCTCAGAAGCACAGCCTAAATAGCTCCTGCCACGTGATGAGGATGGTCAGGGCATCCCAGATACTGCAGCTTAGTAAACCTACAGCAGACCCAGTGTCTGACAGCTGCAGCTAGAAAGGGGCAGAAAGGGAAGGCAGCATGTGAAATATACCACCCCATTTCACCACTGCCTGTCTTCCTTGGGGCTATGCAGATTGAGCTTGACAACCTTGCTTTTGCACATGGCAAGTTGCAGAAATGCAGCAGCCAGGAGATATGCAGCTCTCCATAATTTTCTTGCTGATGGCTAATATCAGATGACTTTCAGCCATTCAGTCTCCTTCTCTGTGTTTTACTGGTTATTTACTCATACCATATTCTTTTCTCCTCAGGCTTATCCAAGAGGATGGGACTGGAGCAGTTTGCAGGTGCAGGCCCCAGAGAACAGCACAATCCAGTCCTGCATGAACTGCTGCTTCAGCACTTTTACCCTTGCCAGACCTGCTTATGTGGTTGTAGGACTAGCCCACAACCACCTCTCTCCCTACTCTTAAACAGTGCTTTCCTTTGGGCTGATTGAAAACTCACCATGTACAATTTCTGTATTTTGTTGATTGTCATATTAATTTTCCAAAAATATTTTTGATGCACTGATCTTAAGGAATGTTTTGGGGACCCACCAGTTCAGTTATGGCTGCCTTGATTTTCAGCCTGTTTTTTTAGTCTTTTCACTCACTTCTGTATCTTACCTTAATGGCTCTAGGGAGTAATATCTCAATAAACCATCTCCCTATGTATTTAACTTTATCCCCCTGCAAAGATTTTCACCCTAATTGACCTACCCCCACTTTCTTCTTCATTCTCCTACCTCTTCTGCTGCATTTTTACAGGAAGAAGACCCATGTTAAAGTGAGAAGATTCAACTGGGATTTGTAAGAACCAGTTTTAAATTATGTTTCTTCAGTACATTCATTAACAAAATAGATGAGAGACTAAAAGGGACACTCAGTGAATTTGGAGATCAAAGTAACAGGAAATACTTTGAAGGAAAGAGTTAACATCCAGAATTACCTTAACAAATTGAAGAAATGGTCTGAAAGGAAAAATCCAAATGGTATTCAGCAGGTACAAAAGGTACTGTCCTCAGGCTAAAATAATCAACTCTATGATTATACAGTGGTGGAAAATGAGTTGGTAGCAATTTTGGAGGGGAATGTATGAATGTAATGGTAGATCAGAATCAGACTGTGGGTCAGGAACTCTATGTTGTCACAAAAACAGATGGTATGGCCCTGAAATCCAAGACAAGGATAACATGCATTGGAAAATCCTTCTGAAGCTCATTGGAAAGATATCAGCTGGAATACTTCAGCATTATGCTTTAAGAAATCTTAGAGAAAAATGCAGACAAATAGACTAAATTGTCTTTAAATACTGCTGAAAAGAAGATATGATCAGTCTCTCCTCCTCATCCATCTGGGAAAGAATGGGAAAGTTAGACATTATCTCTGAGATAAACATGTTAATGAAGAGGGTGAAACTCTGAAAGATCTGGGAAAGTCCTGGAACATCTGCTGCTCGACACCTTTAAGAACTGGTCAGGCATGCATCTGTGAGGAATGAACCTGACAGGGAGGGTCCAGCTGTGGCCAGAGGAATAACCTCCTTGATTTCTTAAGAATCCTTCCAGCTCCAGGTCTGCTTCCTGCCCAAACATGAACCCCCATCCTCTGCTATTGCCGCTACCCCTGTGTGCCTCCCACAGCCTGACCTCAGCCCACACTCCATGATCCTTCTGCAGAAATGTTTGCCACTTTCTAGCAGATCACTGGAAGCCACTTCAGTTTTCTGCCTCTTGTCTTTCTCTTGTCACTTTTTACCTTTCTTTCCCACTGCACTTTACTTCTTCCCCTTCACTGCAATCCTTCCATCCTGTCCTGGACCTGACCCCTAGCCTTGCCCCTCTCTGCAAACAGATCAGCCAGGGGATGGCAAATGTCACCTTTCATGGTAAAGCTTGTACCAAGGACATGGATCAGAAATCTCTGCTCCCAGGTCTCTGAATTATTGCTCCAGACCATTTGCCTTTTCACCCCTGCTTTGGTTACATTTGGTTAAGACTTGATAACTATTTTTCCCAGCTCCTGAGGATATTTCTTTGCTTGTTGTTGGAGAGGGCTTTGCTTCTGCAGCCCTTGAGCTTGATGACTAGGCCAGACTGGCTTAATGTTTTAAACCAATTTCTGCTCTATTGGTCTCATCTTTTAGGATTTTTGCTGTGCCTTTATTTTTTTTTTTTTTTTTAACACATCCCACAACATCCTTCCAACCCGGCCCAAACCCAAAAGACATAGATTCTAAAAGCACACAATGCTGAAGGACTGAGTTTATAATTAAGCCAAATGAGCAAACATGCCCATAAAAGGAGAGCACAGTGGGCCAAGACTGTGTGTAGACTTGCAAATCTGCCCTGGGATTTTGATTCCAGTAACAAATCCATCTGAGATTTGCTCTCACAGTTTACACTGTCCTCTGAAAACAAGCCTACTGAGAGCATGATGCAGCAGTTACCATAGCAGCCAGCACCAGAAGAATCCATTAAGTGATCACAGTCCCAGCTCAAAGTGAATTACCAGACTGCAGGTGAACTTTTGCACCTCACAAAGTGTCTCCTGGGGAAAAAATGTTGTCGTGCAGGGTGGAACAAGAGAATGCCGACCGGCTGCGCTGACTCGCTGCTACATTGTTAACCTTAATTATGTCTGTGCTGATTTTTAAAAAGTACTGCACAGGCTTTTCCTTTTTCCTGTCAGGTGCTTTTTGTAGGTTTTTTTTTTTTTTTTCCCTGAAGGACAAGACAGGCTAGCCCAGTCGATAACTACTAATGAAATGTGCTTCAGGCCTCCCTGCATTCTGCCACAATTAGATTGTCAGCTGTCCTGAGAGAGGTGCTATTATCTATGTGGGTGTGGAAAATGATCTATCACTGTTAATAATTTCTATTATAGTAACAGATAGTGTTCCAAACATATCAACACCTCATTATGATGGCTTTTTTCACACATGGGAAGTTGAAGGTCCTCTTGGATGCTCACACATAAAGAATATGTCAGTGGAGCTGGGAGATGGAAAGAGAATGGAGCCTGGTGGGTGCCTAAGAGCACAGGAAAACACAGCATCTCCTCATAGACACAGCTTCTTAGACAGCCAGAAGGATGCACTGCCAGTATGTGCTTGGGAGGAGCTGGTCCTGCCCACAAGCTCTAGATCCAGACCTTGCATAATCTCTCCTTTTTGTCTCTGTACTGTAAAACTCTGTCTTATTACTACATCAAGTGCTGACACGTGTGCAAATACCTTTCTCCAAAGAAAAGTGCAGCTGTGGATAGTGATATCTTGACCCACAAAAGATGACTTCAGGCTTGCAGTGGCAGAAGACCCAAGTTAAATTAGCAGAGTGGTTATTTAACCCACTGTTGGTGCTCTTCCTGAAAGCCACTTGAAGCCTTTAAAACCTTCTATACTGTGACCACCATAATAGCCACATGAAGAGCTACTAAAAACTTCCTGTGAAGGAAGGCAATGAGAAAACTATAGTGTCTGGGAAAACCAAAGCAAACAAATGAACTAACAGACCCCAGGCTTTCAGAGAACTCAAGTCGAGCTTGACCTCCATGAGGTATCATTTGCTTCCTGTTTGCTGCCAAAGTACAATGAGGTTTATATTCAGGCTCCACCTTTCAGTGTCTGGGTCTAAAAATATAACAATGAACTTGTGACACAAAGGCCCTGTCTCCTGGGGAGGCAGAATTCGGATCTAACTGCAAAGCACAAATTTTCCTCTCTTTAAGGCAAATTTTGAGTAGGTGGATGGGGGGTTTACTGCTGTTTGTGGGGGTTTTTTTCTTCTTTCTTTCTCTCTTTCTCTCTTTCTTTCTTTCTTTCTTTCTTTCTTTCTTTCTTTCTTTCTTTCTTTCTTTCTTTCCTTTCTTTCTTTCTTTCTTTCTTTCTTTCTTTCTTTCTTTCTTTCTTTCTTTCTTTCTTTCTTTCTTTCTTTCTTTCTTTCTTTCTTTCTTTCTTTCTTTCTTTCTTTCTTTCTTTCTTTCTTTCTTCCTTTCTTCCTTTCTTCCTTTCTTCCTTTCTTCCTTTCTTCCTTTCTTCCTTTCTTCCTTTTAAATCTTTCTATTTTTAGGTTCCCAGACTTTGTAGGATTTTATTAGGATTAGGCCAGACTTATGCAACTGTTTGTTCTAAGTTGTTAAGTCTATCGTGACTATGACCATTTTAAGGCATATATCACTATGGTTACCTCTGTGCCATTCTCTGGGTCTGAGCTGATACCAGGCTGAGAGGGCACACCAGGCCACCTGAGTGGGAATACACGTGGATATCTAATCTATGTATCTTTTTATTTCTGTGAAAATGTTGAGTCTCAGCTCCATAGATAAGAAAAGTAGGTGAATGCTTACATGTATTCCAATTTCAGATGACACCAAGCTTCCCTCTTTCCCTGTTTACTTCTTCTGTTATTCCTAAAGCAGTTATCTTCTTAGTGGTTATTGGAATAGTAGGATGTGGTTTTGCTGATTCAGTGGAATGAACCCCTCAAAAAATGGTTATTTCTATATTACAATTTTCCAAGAACCAGAGTCTCTTTACAGTTTTATCTCATTCCATGGTTTTCCTGGGAGATACCTGAGCATGGGCCCTCGTTTTGTATGCACAGGAGTGGCTTTCCACCAGCCAGTCCTCCTAAAAAGAGAACTTGGGTGACTCCCCAGGCCATTGTACAAGGGACTGTGAGAGAGCATTTCCAGGTGACAGTCACAAGGACTTCTAAATGAGAGAGAGATTGCTGGAGAGCTGCTGCCAAAGGGTCACAGCGTGGACACCTAAGGGCCCTCATCTGTGAAAGGACATAATCATTTACCCACTCTGGCTTTTCCTAACCAGAAGATCCCTAAAACTCCCAGGGTAGCCACCTGGCTCTCAGTCTTGTCTGCAACACTTTTTGGCCCTGGAATGTTCCTGAGTACAGAAATTATTAAGTGCCTGGAGTAGACCAGAGGAGAGATTGCATGATATGGTTGAATAGCAAAAAAATTTGCATGGTCTAGCTAAAAAGTGAAGATGATGTATAGTGTGGCCAGTTAGTAAAGAGGTTGAAAGAATTTAAGGAACCAATAACCTCACCAGAAAGGTAGTAGGGATTTTTGCATGGTGCTTGTTTGCAGTATGGCTGGTGTTAGTCATTGCTTACCCCAGCAAGTGTTCCCGTCGGGTATGTTCACCTTACTGAGATGAAAGTTTAGGACCTGAAAGAAATTCTGCCAAAACCAGCATTTGTGTGAGAGACAGAAATGTGAATATCAGAGGAAATTATTTTAATCAGATCTATGTGTTAAAATGAACTGATTGTCAGAGCCAAATTCTTGGAACAGTCTGGAGCCCTTTCTAGCCAGCCAGAGTACTCCAGTACTCCTGAGATGGTGATGGTCTGACTTACTTCAACATGTCCCAGCACCAGTGTGAAGAGCAAAATATAAGTGACAGCTCATTTGCATCCAGCATGTCACAAGATCTTTTTCAAGCACTGATTAAATAAAGATCCTCTCTGTCCCAGAAGGCTCATAGAGATGCAAAATCTCCTGAATAGATCTAGATACCATAGGAGTTAGAAACACCCAAAACTCTTTAAAATGAAAAAAAGCACACAACCATCTGTAAAAAGCAGTATGTGATGGGAGTACAAGAGCAACTGAATTTGCTTGTAAATAAAATACCAATCCAAAAGTTCAGTTCTCTCAGTAGGTGCTGTATATTTGTGTAAGGATGTCTTGCAGCATGTTTGGACAGCTGCTGCTATTAAAATTTTTGCCAAGTAAATTTTAAAAAGCTGCCCTCTAACTGCCATTTTCACAAATACATAAGGAAGTTTACAAGCACTTCTATACCAAACTGAAACCTTCTTGCAGTTATTTTCAAAATATTTAAAACATTTGAGTAGCATGGGTTTTTTACCCTGTACATGTGCCTTAAAGTAATACAGACAGTAAATATATTATTAATATACAGTTTATGGTTGCATGTATATATATCCAAGAATGTTTTCTATCTTTGAGATGATATTCAATAATATTTCACTTATAGGGTTTTGTTCATTGGTTGGTTTTAGTTTTAGAATTTATGATGAAATTATAAATCTCAGAATTGCAAAGATAGATGAAGAATATTTGCTGTAAAATTTGGCAGCGTGTGAGCTTAACTCTCTGTGCTGAGCAGCACCAGCTGATTTGGGACATATTCATGGCTAAGAAAAATCACTTCAAGATGTGTATTGCTTGTGCAACATGAAATGTAGACTTAATTCCATTGGAAGCCCAGGGGCCTTTGCACTGGGTGTGGAGGCAGATGGCGCAGGAAGACATCCCCCCAGGGCTTTTTTCCATTGTGTCACTCAAGTGATTCCCCAAGAGAACATTTATTCTTCGGTGTTCCAAATGTGAATAATATTACACTTTCTTTTTAGCTTCCTAGT
Source organism: Lanius collurio (assembly GCA_020086605.1). Classification (NCBI taxonomy): domain Eukaryota; kingdom Metazoa; phylum Chordata; class Aves; order Passeriformes; family Laniidae; genus Lanius; species Lanius collurio. The sequence continues at coordinate 3,181,937 of JACBWW010000006.1, read as the reverse complement.
CTTCGTCACCAGTTACAATTCCAGAATATAGGGCCAGGACTGGCAGTGGAAGGAGGTGAGCCTGAAGGTAGGGACATTTCAAAGCTTTAACCCTTTGCATGCTGAAAAAGAGAAAAGGATACCACCCTGGGTTTGTCTCTAGATTACCATGGATGAAGTTGCCCATCTTCATGTTGAAAAGATTTTTCTACTGACTCCAACCTGAATATTTAATTGCAATAAACATTTTTTTCCGGGTCCAGCTGTAGTCCAATAACTCCCTCCCACAGGAAATCCAGAAGCTCAGAAGCAGCCCACTCTCAAGCACTGTTTGAGATTTTTTAACCCTGCAAAGACTCAGAGGTGGGAATGTTGCTACACACCATCCTGTACCAACATTCAGCACTGAGATGCTGTTCCAAATCAGGAACATTGTAAGAGCTTTATTGGTCATGTTAAAGCTGCTTTGGAGACCACAGCACTTTGCACAACACGATTGCTGAAGTGCTGTGTTCAAGCAGTCTGAGCACAGGAACAGGTACCTTGCAGTCTGTGCATGAGCCCTTTCCGGGTTCTGACTCTCATCTCTTTCATACACTTTGATCAAGTTATTTGTACAGTTTGCCCCGTTTTCATCAGACATAGAATTACATTTGTGGTGTGTGCTGACAACTCTCAGTCCTCTGTGGAGGGCTGAGGTGTTTTGTTCAACCTCCTATAGGGAAAACACCATGAACAGGGGGCTAAAGGGCTGAAATGTGTTTCTGAAAGCATATAATCCATCTGATTTAGATTTGAGGAGATTGAGGAGAAACTTCTTTTGGCAGTAGATATTCTACTTGGTCTATACATAGTTCTTTAGATTGCCAAATACTATTCATAAGTTATACTCCTGATTTGGCCTGAGTGAGAAACAAAATGTAGTCTTCAGAATGGAAAAGAATAAAATAAAATGTTCCCTCAATGGAACTGACATGACCTTAGACCCAGATGGTGATTTGTGCTTTATGACCCACCAAATTAGTTTACCATGTGGTCAAAAATGCATTAAACATTTCTGCAGTTCTGATGTGTACAGTAAGATGCTCTTCTTCCGAGGGAAGTAGCTCATCCTTTGGAGATGTTTGTGTTGCTATCACCACAGCAACCAGAAAAGACGAAAGTCAGAAAAGGAAGACAAAATCAAAACCACTGGCTGAAGTATGGGTGGGCAGTGAGACTGTAAAACCAGGCATGGGTTTTAAAGGAAATGACTGTTCTCTATCAAAGAAACAGGGCAGAATTACTCGTGCCATAGTCTAAAAATAGCACTCACAGCTTCATTAAATGCAAGGGCTCTTATAAACCCCGTTAGAGCAGATGTCAGGAACGGGGGATTCTCCCTCTGATCGGAGTGATGTTGCTCCATCCTGCTTCACAGGGGAATGTGTCCCACAGCCCACACTGCTTCCAAGCAAAACCCACTTTTGAGATGGGTTTTATGAGAGAGCGCTATGAGCAGCTGTGGCGCTTGCTCTGCCTGAGCCATGACGACTTAAATAAACCCTGAAATCTGGTCCTTTAACATGACACTGGATCCCACTCCAGTAGACTTGATTGAGAACCATTGTCTAATTCTGTTTGAAAACAACTCCTTGGTTAGCCAAGTCAGGATTTTGCTCTCATTTGAACCTTTGCCCTAATGCCTAATTTGGGAGAATGAACCCACAGTATTCCACAAGGATTATTTTCAGGAGAAGGGATAAAGCTATATTTTCCATAGAATAGAATAGAACAGAAGTCTGATTACTGAAACGTAGCAAGAAAACCTACACATTTCCCACATCTATATTCCATTTAGGCATGGTTTGGCCTTAGACTTGAACTATGAGTCCCTGTCTAAAATTAAACTAAGTCTGGCTCAAAATAGTGCCTCCTCACTTGTTCCTGAGTTCCACCACAGATGAGTCTGGCAGAAAACATAATTTGAAGACAGTTCTCAAATCCATTTGCAAACCCCAGGACAGACAAATATTACCTTTTTCACCATCATGGTAGAGGGAAGAAGAGTTGCCTTAATCAGTCTAAAATATTGCTTCATTTCCTAAAGGGAAGGCTGTGTAGAACAGGCTGCTTTACCATGACACAGAAAATTCAGCAAGATTCTTTCAGGTCCTCCATTTTCCTTATTTATCATAGGCTAATAAAGAGAGTTTTTTTCTCTTGGAGAATTTAGGTATTAGATAAACAGAGCTCAAAACCACTGAGTCAGATGAGGATGTGCTTGTTAAGCATTAACAAGCACCCAGCCCTTTTCAAGTGTATGCTTACAAATACCTCTGCCACAGGCTTCAGGGTTGGTTTTTGCAAGGTTTTTGCATGCTATGTTAAGCAAGACCAGCTGTGTGCAATCACTAGGATTAGACTCCTTTGGCTCTTTTCTTCTGGTGCCTAATGGAAGGTAAGGTATCTAATTAATGGGAATAAAAAAGTTTTTTTCTATTTTACTTTTCTGAATGTATCCATCTCAATGGGAAGGAAGAGTCAGCCAGACTCCCACTTATCTTTGTTGCCAGTTTATGTTACATGGGCCAGCAACACCTACTCTGTAACCTGCTGGTGCCAGTGTCCTCTGCCATTCCCAGAACAGAGGACATGAAACCTTTTGCACCTCTGAGGTGGGGGTGTCCTGGTTTCAAATGCCAGGTGTTCACCAAGGGCCCCAATACACTCAGAATTCCCAGAGCCTTTCCTAACACTGAGGTCAGCCTCACCTACCTCCATGCACAGACGCAGTAACTGGTCTCAGACAAAAGGCCTCGTTTGAAACCCAACCAGCGGCGCTTTTCGGATTGCTCCCCAATGGGCTGTTTCTCTGTGTGTCTCCTCCTGCAGTATGGAAGCTTTGGTCTCCTTACACAACCCCTAAAAACAGAGACGGTAAAAGAGAAACAAATTATGTCAGAATGGCTGAAGGCTTAATGGGAGCGCAATGAGGCAAAATGCTCTATATTTGCATTTATTTTTATTAGTTCTCAGATTTACAGGAGATCCAGAGAAATGTAATTTGATAATAAACCCAGTTGGTTACAGTATCCAAGCAGAGTGAAAATCCCCTCAAATTGGATGAAACTGGATGCTGCCAGCATACTTCTGAATCCCCTCCTCTGTATTTCCAAATCACATTCCTCCTTTACTCTGCCGAGTACTGCCCAAAAATCAGCACTAAATCAACTAACCTGCAATATACTGCTTCTTCTCTAATGCATCTATAAATTTCATGGAACTATGGACTTCTTCTTATGAAATTTAATTTGAGTCATTTTGGGAAACTTTTCCATACTGAAAGGAACTCCTGGCTTTCATTGTACTTATACTTTGCTCTAAGTGAACTGCAAATACTTTGATTTAAAGGAACATAGTCAAGGTAAAGCCTGCCTGCACAAAAGCAATTGGGTCCATTTCCACTTGGCAGGACAAAACAGGCAACTGCTGAGCTGAGCAATCTCATCTCCGCCAGCCACTTGAGGATGGGCACAGAGAACATAAGCTTGTGAGTGATGCTGACTTTTCCTCCGAGATTGCTGTGTCATGGCAAGGACAAAGCAAGAGCCTGGCTGTCATTTCCAGCAGGCTGAGTCACAGAGAGAGCTGCTGCCAACCTCCCTCCATCCCCAGGAGCACCAGTGCTGACCGCTGCATCCCCATCTCTAGGTTTCTGTGAATGGGGCTTTTCAAAAACATGGTTGTCTGAGTGAAGTGATGGGTGCACAGCATAAAAAGACTGTTCTATATGATTACTGGGTTCCCCATGTAATTTCTGACAACCTCTGCTCCCACAATGTTTGGTAACACACACAATCTCAGGTGCAAATGAGTCAAATCTTGCTGTTAATAGAACAGAGAGAAGATGGTAAAGCAGCAGTTTCCAGATTATGACTCAAAAATTAATGGAGTCTACAAAAGGTAGTGGACTCCACTTCATTATGCAGAAATGCAATTCAAAATGTTTTGAGGGAAAAAAAATCAGAAATTAGTGAGAACATCAGAGTTGGTGATTGAAAAGGGAATACAAGGGAGGAAGTGGGACTGAGGCTTATATTAAAAGTCACTAAAACAAAATAAATTCAGGAAAACCCCTCAGTTAGGCTTGGACATCAATCCAGTTTTCTATAATGGAAGAAAAAGGCACTATTTAGTGCTTAAAGTAAATATAGACATAGATGGTTACTAAAATAACAGAAGAGGAAATTAGAAGTTTGTAAATGCAAGAACAGAATGAGGAAGCATAGTGGTTAGAAAAAAATGTATCTGGTTTGACTGACCAATGTGAATTCTTGCTGTGCCCATCTTCATGGTGATAGATGCTGTCCCTCCATATGGACAGGCATCACCTCTCACAGCTTTCTTAGATCAAAGGTGACATGCCAGGAGTTGCCTGGAGCCACTGAACCACTGAGGCCCTGGGTTGCTGCTGCTGTGGCACACCTATGACAAAGATTTCATGGAGCTGCCTGGTCCCTGCTCCACAGGCAGAACCACTGCACAGGACAGCAGGACAGAGTCATGATGTGGGCAGGATGGGAGACTTGTGTTTCTGTCACTGCACAGAGGCCAAATCACCTGCACTCAGTGGCTCACAGGTGCATGAGCGCAGCCAGAAATTGATGCAATCCAGGAGGAGCTGGTAGAGGAAACTGTTTGAGTCCCCAGCCTCACATTTTTCTACATCAAACCCTGAGAAATAAGGCATCATCGGAAAAGGCATTGGAAAGAAAATGACTAAAGCAATATAGAGGTCAGCTTCACTGGTTTTTGTAAGAACTGGTTAGAGGCCAGTTCTTCGAAAAATCACTCCTGAGAGATTTTTCAGTGAGTTTGCTGGTGTCACAATAGCATCATGAGCAAGACAGTTGCCTCTAACCTTTTATCCTTCTCTTATCACATGTACCCACCTAATACATATTGAGGTAAGGAGTGTATAAGTGTTGGAGACAAATTTTTATTTTTCCAAAAAAAGGCTTGAATATTTTTATTTATTCACATTTCCAGTATTTTATTATTACTTTCTAAAAATCCAGTTTAAAAAGGAGAAATGTGGTTTCTATGAAGCAGATACAGAATTATCAGAGCAATCTTGTTTTGATGCAGTTTTGGATATTTAGAATTATTTGCTAAGTAATAGAGTTTTACTTTATATGACACATTAATTATTCCCTCAAAAAGAGTTTAATCAAGAAAGTGCATTGTCTCAGGGTAGAATTGGTTTATGAGTTAAATCATCACGTATGTTAACTAGGATTTAAAGTGTCAAAGATCTGAAACATGAAGAGCACCATTTTTAACTAGTAAAACTTGCTTTCAGCTTTTTCTGGGTCATAAATTATCCTTTTGCCTACCTGCCTACCTGCCTGCCTACCTACCTACCTACCTACCATCTGCACATCTTTTGCTTGCACACTGCTTAAATATTATTTGAAATACTTCAGCATAAGTGAAATTAGCAATGGGTGAAATTGAATGACTTTAAATGGGCTACTCAGTTTCAAATTTTAACAGAAGCTCAAAAGGATTTTAGAAATATGACTTGATAGAACCTTATTTCTCAGTCTTCTGTGGAATGCTGTGTTTTCTCACAGGAGTGGGAATAATAGGTCATCCTCAAATGAAGGGAACCATTTAGCTAATATATATATATATACTTTTGACTTAGTATATATATCATCAGCAGAAGAGATGGTTGAAAAGCATCTCAGTGCCAAATATAGTAATCAACGTAATACAAATTTGGGTACCTGGGTGATGGCAGAGGAACCAGTCCTTTCTCGCTCCTAAAGTTCCTGGGAACCTGGAGTAATGAGCAGGTCAGGAGCAAACCGTAAGCTCCACAGCAGTTTTCTTTATCTTACAGGAAATCTGCTTCTAGACCGTAGACAAGCAAGCCCTGGGGCTGTTTGTTTGTGTTCCTTTCCTTTCCGCAGCACAAGTGGTTTCGGTGCACATGTTCCTGTCTGCTCAGGACGAAGGGGCATTGTGAGTGTGTTTACAAGTGGACTTCTCTAGCACACATGCTGCAGCACCCAGTACAGCTCCCAGATCCATGTATGGCAATCAAATCCACACATAGCTGACTTTAGAGAAGTCCTGTCTGTCTTTCCACTTTGCAGCTCTCCCAGATGTGCAATGTGCAATGCAGGCAGTTCTTACTGTGTGTAAAGAGCTGACAAGATCAAGGGGCTGGGCAAGATTTCCCTCAGGACTGTCACCGCCGCCTTCCCAAAAAGATTTTAGGCAGCTGTACCTCTGCCTGCACTTTCTGCGTGCGATGATCTGGTGTGCATTTTTGGTTATGCTGGAGCACGATTGCAGACAATTGGTGAGGTGATCTCGTGGTCAGTGTCTCAGGGCTTTGTTGTCTCAGAGAACCACTCAGGTTGGGAGGAACCTCAAGGGACTGTCAAAGCAGGGTCAGCAGTGAATTCAAACCAGAAATTAAACTACTTGATTCTTCTGACAAACATCATGAGAGCTGACCTGTCTTTGCCTTCCTGCCATGGAAGGGAACGGCTGTGCAAACGTTTGTGAGAAAGAGGTGGCGGGAAGGAGATATGGTCCATTCTAGGAAGAGAGATAAGAAAAGTTTCAGGCAGTTGGGCCCAAAAGACTGCAGGGGAGGAAGGATGGGAACATATAAATTAATCTTGGGCAATTGAGATAAGAGTCATGGTTTCAGAAAACGTAATTTCTTTTTATTTTTCAGAGCTTTAAGACTGGGAACAAAATATGATATATGTCTTAACTCTTCTGACATTTAATTTCATTCAGTCATTTGCACTTAGAGCAGCTGAGTGAAGAAAAGCTGTGATGCTGCTTGGATAATCTTGTACTTCTGCCCACAATAGGTACAAAGGGACAGCACACAGGGTACAAGAAAGAAAAGGAGTCAGTGCACACTTACTCCACTGTTCATAACTCAAAGTGGTGTTGAGGAAAATCACACACACACAAATTAAACCTGGATGAAGACCAAATGCAATTTAGCCACCACAAAAAAAAAAAACAAAAAAAAAAACAAAATAACAAACCTTCCCCCTGCCCCCCCCAACACAAACCAAGAGATTCTGTCCTTCCATGGGCTCCTTTCTTCAAGCAGGAATTGCAAACTGCTTTGTTTGACCTCCAAAGTCACTAGGTTTTATTCTACTCAGGCCTGATCTTCCAGGATGCCAGCTAAGTTAATGTTCTCGGGATAATCACAAATTCCAAAAATGTATTATTTTGAAAGATTTGAAGCACTTGCAGAAGTATGACTTGCCACTTGCACCTGCCCAGATCCAGCTTAGGGACATCATTAAAATAATTGCATCCCCTTTAATACAATTTTTATGCAAGTGTATGAGCATAATATCTTCAAAGATCAAGAACATTTTATTGCCTGCTCCCTTGGAGTGATGCATTATTAGATCTGCCTGCCTTAAGTTTGGCCTTCAATGCTGATCTCACATAATGATTTTCAAGTGAGAATGCCCCAGTTTTATGACCCCATACCTTTTTGAGTTAGACAGTGAAAATGAAGAACTGACTCTTCATCACCTCACTAATCCTTGTTTGGACCCATTTTGGTGAGAGTTATATGTGTCTACCAATCTGGGCCAAGGACCCTCAAGGTCAGGTTTTCAAAGCTTGCTGGCACAGACAGGACTTGCTGGGATGCTCAAATGTTTCTGCATTGGGAAGGAACTTCAAAGGGATTTAAAGCAAGATTCTGGTCTCTTTGAGAATCCCCTCTGTTCCTTGCATCCCTATAGAATCTGCTGTAGGGCAGACTAGAGGGAACGAAGAACTGAAACTATACCTACTCCCATAATTTTTGTAATAGGAAGACCCTTTTCCATCCTTTTGTTCAAAGCCCCATACGGTTTGCTGCAGTAGCTCTCCCCTTTGGTTAAATGGGTGATTAGTAGTACATACAAATGTAGATACATTCCGAAAATGCAGTGACTTTTCTTCCGGTGTAATAAAAATTCACAATTTCTGTTACAATTTTTATCCAAAAAGTAAATTGCTGGTGATTTTTGGCCATCTTTGTAAGCAGTAGACAGAGTTCCATCAGCAAATAACTACCTGTTCTGCACAATTATTTCTTTTTTTACTTTAAAGATACTGACAAAGAGTTTTGTGAACTGCCAGAAAAATATCTCCTGGGAGAATGGAAGTAAGAACATGGAAATATCTGTACTGCATTTGAGAAGTCTCTAGCTGTGAGTTACTTTTGGGTGGATGGATGGGTAAATAAATCAATAGGCATATAAACAACAACAGACAGAGAAGATACACAGTTCACTGGAGTATACAGTTCTCTGGAAAAGTAAGTCTTGCATAACAGCTCCGCGTTTGCACACAGCAGCCCATTGCACTGTTATTTCCTACTCCCTGTGGCAGGTATATCAGTCCTGAGCACAGCAGAGCTTTACAGAACATGAGCCACAAAATCAAAGTTCACCATCCTATCCAGCTTTTTCATCCAGTGGGGCAGCTGTTCAGCTGATTGCTGGCAACCATTCCCTGTTTGTCACAGCTAAAATGTTAACAATGACACAGAGGCTTTCCAGATAAATTTGGGAGCATTTTCTGTTTTGAGAGGTGCAGAATCTCTGTGCAATGATTCTTCTGAGGCAGAGGCTTTTAGAGATAAAATATAACTTCTGAAGCCGCAATAGACCTATATCCTCTTCCTAGTTACACTGTGCTAAAGGGATTATACATTATCCCTACTGCACAGAGATATTTTGCAATTTAGTTTCCTCTTCTTTGGCAATTTCACTGCAAATGGACAGTTTCACAAGGGATGGCATGTTGGCTTGCAAGACCCCAAAGATTGCTCCTGTGTTCAATAGAAGGTGCTTCCTTCTATTGCAGCATCCATCTGTAATTTCCAATATTTGTTACATACAAAATACATTTGCTAAATAGATAAAAATTACCCGCACTGATTTACGTAAGATAGACCATCCACAAAGGAACAAGCAGCTCTACAAGGTCACTCAGTTTTTACTCAGTCAGAAAGAAAACCTGGCCTTTGTTTAAATTGGCCAGTGGAATAGCATGGGGGATACTGTGGGATCATATTCCCTTGGAAGTGCAGATGAGAGACTTTTCAGACTGTCGGAGCTTTTGTCCAGGCGCACACCCACTGGGGACACCAGAGCCCGGAGCGGGTGGGTGGCACATAGCTGTGCTTTATTTCAGCACAGAGTGGGGGCACACACCTCAGAAATGCTCTCGGGTACCCCAGTACAGAAATAGACTGAATTCCTTGCCAACACCATTCCTTCTCCCTCACACTCATTTCTGTCAGGATTGACATCCCAGACTCAACAGTAATATATTTTTTTCTGGTTTGATTTTCTGTTAAACAAAAGATACGCTGTGGTGCTTTTCTGATCCCTATGGCTACAGCTCATGGGTTAATGTATAAGCAGCATATTCCTGAAGTATTTAAGTTGCTATTTCCCTTCACTTTGCCAGGGTAATGAGGTGCTTGATGAAGGGAATTCAGCTGCAGAACTGCAAATGTACACTCTGCAGGCTAGAGAGAAACCACAACAGGCTCTTGCATTTAATATTCTGATAAATCGGGCATTTCTGTACCTCACATCAGGCAGTGACACAATGCTGCCTTGTTAATCCACATAGAAAGTGTTCCTTCAGTAATGGAGTCTAGGCCTATTTTGGCAAAATTAGATTTGCATCACTAATTCAAAACACCATAAAAATCTGAAGGATGATCTGGAAGTAGAGGTTGTCTGCTCATCTGTTCAGATAAGTGAAGCATAAAGCCTTGACAATGTGAGGAGGTAATGGAACAAGTAGCAGCCAGCATGCTGCACTGGTTAGTTAGATTAAAAAAGCATGTCTGGTGATGATTTCCTTCTCTTTTTTGTTGGGGTTCTTTTCTAAGAAGCATATCAAGAAGTGTATTAAAACAGTTCAAAATCACTGATGGGTTTTTTTATCAGTTGCCCGGTGTCAAACTGCTGATAACTCCAAGACCTTCTTTGTCTTTCAAGACTTTGAACAATGTAATTAAGGTTTCTTTGAAATAAATCAATACTTGATATCACCTCTGAATAGCATGCTGGCCAGACAATCTGCCTGCCTTATTGAGACATGGCTTAAAGTCACTGGTGTCAGAGTTTAAGCTCTCACCTTTTTGCTTTTATGTTTTCTTTGTAGGGAAGGTTTTCTTGTTGCAGTTAAAGCTTCAAACCTTCCCTTCACGAGGCACAGCTGCTGCATGGCAGAACACAGGCACTCCAGAGGAGCGTTGTGATCTACTCTGATTTCGTTAACCCTTGCTGTGGCTCCACGTGGGAGGTGGGCTGTGACAGACTGACCACCGTTTTCCAGCCATCTTCAGAAGCAGTTCATTGCACAGTTTGCCTCTCCTTTGTCCTTTATCCCCCTGCAGCATACACAGAAGATGAGGATGCAGTAGACTTTCACATAGCCTTAGTCAGCTGGGGGGGGGAAATGGGGCTCCAAGGGGTGTTGAGGGAGTACTACCCCAAGGCAATTTTGGCTCTGCTGTTAGTTGGACCTAGTAAACACCTCTCCAGGATGGGCAGCCATTTCAGTAGAGATTATTTACTTCTTTTAATGTGATTTCAGAACCTGACAAGGCCTGAGTAAATTCTCTGGAGGCTTGAAACTGTTTAGTCTGAATTTTAAGGGAAACAAAATCACACTACTGAGCAGTTAGGTCATAGGTAAGATGTAGGATTCTTACTCTTGCTTTGAAATGGTGCTGAAATAGGAGGATTTACTGCAGTCCAGTGGTTTAGTTTAAAAAACAAGAAGGCCGTGATACTGAGATATCTATGCTGCTTGGTACTTTTTTTTGTCTGCAGCAAGGCACAAAAAAGGTCCAAATTGTTGATGCTTTCTATTTGAAGTTTCCTTGGGAGGAACCTCCAAGTAAAGAAGTGCCAGCAGAGAGGAGAGATCATTGTGCTGTCCAAGCTCCAAGCCCCTCCAAGTCTAGTTCCATCTCACTCTACCATTTGGACATCTCAGTCTCCAGATGCACCCAAGAATGTTCTCCTGGGAATATAGGAGACTCTCTGCCCATGAAATCACATGGACATTTTCCCCACTATCAGCTGATGATGTTGTTGGCAAGAGCTCTTTCTTCAGTGCTGTGGGAGTAGAGGAAGATGGTATTTAGGAGGTTGCATTATGTTTGAAGACACAAAAAGAAAGGCGTTCATTCAGATACTCAATATCAGAGTTAAACATCCAGTGCAATGAAATCTTCAGGCTGTTCTTTGCCAGACCAAGCTGAGCTGTTTCAGATGGGATAGATTGGAACTGAAATGTGTCTTCAGGCAGAATGGGGGAAAAATAATAATCCTGATGACATAATTGAGGAAAATCAGGGTCACAAGCCCGGATGGTGATCACTGCCAGACAGAGGTTACACATAATCTTTCTTGGCCACATCCACCAGAGTGCTGCAGGAAATCAGTTTCTTCCCCTTGGTGCACCCAGGGAGCTATGCATTCAGGATTAAATGTGTTTAATCCTGTGCTGTCCTACACGTGGTCCTAAGAAGACACTCTTCAAAAAAGCAAGTTGGATGAAATTCTGGTGTGATTTATGGGATGGGAATGCACCAGACTCCAACTGCTGTTCTTGTCCTAGCACGGTTTACCAATTTTAACATCTAGTCCAATGGTCTAAATTCGGCATGTCATTTAAAACCACAATGGCTGTGGAGAGTGAGAGACCTCCAGAAGAGCAACCTCCACTAAAATCTCCCACTACTAACCACAGCAGGGACTGTGCTCCTTTGCTCATCTCATGTATTACCCCAGGGCATGGATTGGGCAGAGAAATCTGGGTCTTTCTTCATCCTCATCTTTTTCTGTGGCACATATGTAAGTAGAACATGGCTGGTTTAAAGCCCTTATGGTGAAAAATGCAGTGTACTCTTGCTACTCTAGCACCTAACACTGAATTTAACAGCTCAGCAGAGAGGTCTCAGCCTCCAGAAAAAAAGCACATCTCTTCTCTCATGTCAAAGGAGATTTGAAAACCGGTGAGCATGAACTGGAATTTTTCTGTTAAATGCAGCATCAAAGCCTTTCATTAGGAGCTAAATGGATAAAAACAGTGCATGAAATTGAAGTTGATAATTAGCTAGTCAGTCCCAGTGAGGAGCTCATAACTGCTTTAACCTTCGAGCTTTGTGCAAGGGTCAAGAGGAGAAGGACACCTCTCCAGCCGTGCAGCACAATGGAACGCATGCGGTTTTACCTGAGGATATGGCAATGCAGTGAGCTAAGCCCTGGCAAAAAAAAAAGAAAAAAATTGCAGACCAAAGGTAATATATAGAAGAGATTGGTCTTAGCTGCCCACCAGAAAATTAATGTGAAGAGCTAATTCCCTCAGAGATGCTCAGAGTCTTGTCAGCAGCAGCCAAGGACTGTAAGGGTTGTTCAGGCGAGGTTTTCTGAATCTTTGTGGGTGGAAAAGACAGCACTGGTCTGTCTTTCAAAATCTTAATTTCACTTTCCTGTAAGCAAATATTTCTTAGGCTACTCCTGTTATTTGATATTTCTCTAAAGAGAAGTATGTCACTGCTATGTTGTGGCATTGCCCCGCAGCCCCTGAAGCCAGTGCAAAGCTCACCAGAGGACTTTTGCTCTGTCCTCTGGTGAGGGATGGGAATCCTGAATGGAGAAAGGCCTTTGCTCTATGATTCAAAGATTCACAGAATTTAGGATTAAGAAGAGCCATTAGATTATCTACTTGGGCTACCTGCGCACCCCATACATCAGTTCACCCCTATATGCTGGCAAAGTGGTCAGGAACCTGCATTTCTCTCAAGTATCTCTTTCCATCTCATGTTGCAACCAGATAGAAGCATCTTTTACTGATTCTACATAATTGTATACTCTAGTACAATCACTTTCCAGTCCTTTCTTTGATAAAAGTTCAGCCTCACATTTGCAGGCATTTTTTCCAGCCCATGAGTAATTTTTTATTGCTTTTCTTTATTGTCTCCTTCCTTATGAAATTGATGCTGAAGTTGTGACTACTAGCACCAGGTATGCTTTCACAAGGGTAAACCATGTTCCTTACTCATCACCTGCCTGTTTATACAAGCAAGAATTACTTTTTTAGCTCTCCTTACCACGCACTTGCAATGAGAACTCATCACAGCTTCCAGAAGGTTGTCCTCTGTTTCTCATGCAGAGCCTGTGTTTCTTGTAGCTTATTTTGCTGAGTTTTGCTCTTGACTTGTACTCTAATGCTTTTTGTTTTAATAAGCCTTGTGTACCAGAAGATAAATCTTCTGAGATTTACATTTGCACCAAAACTTGTGCCAGCCAATTCTTATCTGTAGTGATTTCATAGCTATTTCTGGTCTGATCTCAAGGCTCTCAATTTAAGGTTTAAAACCTGAAATATCCTTTGTTTTTCTCTTCTGTGAAGTTACTCAGGAACAGCTAGCACAAATTCACACAATAATTTTGAGAAGCAAAGGTTTTAGGATGGTTTTATGTCCACTTATCATCAAGGCAAACAGTGTGCAGACTCAGCCAAAGCAGATGTTTTTTCCTGCAGTATCAGGATATGGTGGGTGAGCAAGAGAACAGCAGAAGGGCAAAAGCCTGAGTGGGAACCAGCCCAGCCCACTGCCATTACTGTGCCTCAGCATGCACTGTAATCTGCACTCCCCCCAAATGCCATGCGTAGGAGAGGTAGGGAGGCTTTTAAAGCAACTTTAATTCCACTTACAGATACAATGTGTCAGTCCAGAGTTATGATTTACTATTTCTCAGACAAATCATGGTTGGTATCTGGAACATAAAATCATGTAGAAAGCAGAGGTGGGACAAAGGTGGCAGGCTTTTCCCAAGCAGTGCTGGCAGGAGTTGCTGGGATATGTGTGCGAGGGAGAGACTCTGGGTCACATGAAGAAAACTGGAGAGAAACCACCACTGGCTGAATAAATAAATCTAACATGCTGTAAAGCATCCTAGTAACCTGCTCTAACTCAGTTAAAAATTCCAAAACTAAAAAACCAAAATCAACAACAAAAAAAATCCTAGTTGTACGTAATTGAGATAGTGCACCTAAAATTTCACCAATGCCTTCTAAAATGGCATCCTTACTTTCCTATTTTTGGTGCATGTACTGATATGTTTAAGATTACATTTGTGTTTCTCACAGCTTGTTCACTGCAATTGCCTTCTAGTCAGGTGGTCTTTCAGTCATTTACTTTGGAAAAGCACTCTGCTGACAGCAAACGCTTCTGTTAATTGAATCTTGAATCACACCCTATCTTATTCAGATGCTCTGATTTCTCTCTGCATTGGCAAGAAATTCTTAAATCACCAGCCACATCAGAGAGAGTGCCTCCCTTATAATGTCTTGATTTTCAATACTAACCCCATTTATGACCCAAGTTTAGCCAGTTCTCTATAAGATTTCTTCTATTAATCCCCTCCTCCAGCTCACCTAACAATTGCCTATGTAGCCCTTTCAAATGCTTCACTTAAGTATAGATGGGTATGATTCACTTAATTTTCTTTGGCTCATAAAATTAATTATCTTATCAAGGAAAGGTCATTTAACTCTAGTGTGCTGCATTTCTTCATTAACCTGCTTCCAGGTAATTCTTTTATTTCATTCTAAGGACCTGTGGTTGATTGAGATCAGACGAACAAGCCTGTGTTTTTCCATGTCACATTTTTCGCATTTCTAAAACATAGATATCACATTTGCTGTTCTCTATTTCCATAATATCACCTCTAAACTGTGAATTTTATTTAAAAACTTTGCTACCAAACCTGGTGTTATTTGGTGATCCTTTCAAAGTCCAGTGATGGAGGTTATCCATTCATTAATTAATAAACACCTGAGTTCCTTGCAGTTAACCCCATTTGTATTAACCACTGCCTTTGTCCCCAAGCTTTTGAAAACTGAGGCAACACATTTACTTAGGTTTAGGAAGCAAAGTTACAATATCTTTAATGTTCACCCCATAATGCTCAACTTTCTTACTTCTTCAATTTTTGTATAACCAGTGAAGGTGTCATCCTTTTTGCACAACCTTTGAAGTCCAAAGTTAACTCAATGTTTGCAAAATCTTGCTTTTACCTCTATAATTTTTAGGAGAATTTCCTTGCTTTCATTTTCCAATTTTTCTCTCTCTGTTTCCTGTTTGTTTCTAGGATTCTTCACCTTGGATTATTCATCCAGTTATGTTAGCAGCCCTTCTCTGTTAGTTTTTCTCTCTTCTTTCTTGGAATAAGTTTAAGGTATTTTCAAAGGTTGGTTGAAACTTGCATACACACAATCAAACTGTGAGATTAGCTGTCTTTTAAAATTAGCTCCTTTGGTCTGTTAAGTCATTTTCCTTTCAAATTAATTGTAAAAAAAAAAAAAATCTTACTTAGCAGCTTTTCTTTGCCTACACTGCCTTTTAACCAAAAGGCAACTGACACAATCCACCCCTCAACAAATATTTGCCATGGGCACCTGTTTTATAACCCAAGATCTTGTACAACACCTCCATTCCTGTTTTTTTCACTGTCTTCCTCCTCCCCTCATTCACTCCTCCATAGAAATACCATCTTACTGGAACACCTGATTCCAAGAGCATAAATTCCTTACCCAGTTCATGGATGCATGCATGAGACCTGTGTGTCAGAGCTCCTGCCACTGCCAACATCTCCTATCACTCATTGACACTGGGCTCCACTGTCGGCAGAGCCTGCAGAGCTGCTTGGAAGACAGGTGCAGGTGGCTTGAATAGCTCTGTGCTCTTTGCTCTGACTCTGCTGGTGAAGCAGAGGCATCCAGAGGCCCCTGAGGATCCCACCTATGTTTGAGATGCTTTACCAGAAAGGTGTGGTGCTCTTGTGTCATATCTACAAGCTTAGTGAAGATGTCTTAGATGACCTCTGGTGTTGTAAATAGTATCATACAAGTACACTTAAGCAACTAAATCAGATTCTAGCTTTCCAATAAATGTGTGGGGTCCTTTGTCACCTTTTGCTTATGAAGGCACCTATATTCATATGCCCACATTTTTAAGCCAGGAGTCTGGAGAAGACTGAAAACTGTTTAGGGTGTTCTCAAAAGTGTTTCCTGCATAAGAAAGTTTATTTTGCTTGCCTTCAGATATTGTTCCCAATAAGAAGAAATTTAAACTAAGAGGTGAAAGGGGAAGACTGAAAGTGTTCCTCCTACACATCCCTTTGTGCAGACTGCAAGAGGAAAGCAAAGCAAAGGAAGACAAAGCAATGGCAAGGAAAACAAGGCAAAGAAAGATGCAGCAAAAGAGAAGGCAATGTCAGTGGTTCTGGTAATTGAATACTTTGTCCGCTGCTTAATTTCTGTGGTGAGCTTGCCTCTTTATGCCTTGGAATATCTTAAACCATTTTCAAACAGCCTAAATAGTCCTTGACTGTGCAGCCCCACTTAAGCCTGTGCTAGTTGACAGCTACTCACCAGAAGCAGAAGTTGAGAAGAGAAATATAAGTCAAACCCCCTTTTTGGTGTTAAGTCATTTATTCCCTCTGTCCCGAGAGACAGAGCACTGACCTGGGCGAGAGTCGGCTGGGGTAAGAGAGCGAGGCTTTGTGTCCCCTTGGTTTTGTCACAGACAGGGGGAAAGGGGATACCAGGGTGAAGCTGGGATAACCAACCAACCAGATCAGAGCCCGGGCTGCCTGAACATTAGACAGACCCAGAGTCATATGGCAGGGACCCAGCCAGGGGGGCCCCACAGAGGGGTCCACCACGACAAGTGGTAGGACAAATTCCCAGATGAGATGAAAAGTACAAGTATTTATGAGAAAGTGGGTAAATTACTAAGTTATATGAGTCAGCTGAGTCATGCTACAGACCTGAGTGCAATGATGAGACATTTTTTGTAAGAAGGATCTAGAGGATTTTAGCTAGTTGAGTGTGAAGTCTTGAAACTTCACAAGTTATATCCATTCTGTAATTGATGTTCATGTATTTTAAACCAGTGAGGAGGAGGGGCCAAACACAAGAGAGCGAACAGAAGTACTACAGTGAATCCTGCCATAAGTAAGTCAATAAAATTCAGACTAGAAATTAAAGACATGTCCTTGCTTATTACTGTTGTGAAGCTGAAAATGGTGGGTTCCAGAAAACCCTACTGACTTTGCAAAACAGAATATGACCAGGGAAGGCAATGTAGGATGCTATGGCAGAAGGTTTTCCTTTGGCAACTATTAGGGTGCATTTTACAAGCCTCCAAATCAGTCTCCACTCTAGGCAGCATGGAGGTGAAATAAGGCTCTTCATCTTGCCTGCTTTGCACAGAGATGCAGTCCAGAGTCTGACCAGGCTGGCAAGCAGTGGTGCTGCTGGCACCTTCCCTTTCATTGACAGAGGAAAAAAAACATGAACAGTATCACTGACAACACATCAGGCCATGGACTAATGTTTATTTGCTTTTTCCATTTAAGTTACTCAATAAGGAATGTTAATGGAAAGTTGTTTAAGCTTAACAGGAAAAAGTTAAACTCTTATTCATGGGGATTTGGAACATTTTTGTTTGAAACTTCCTTCTTGTTCCTCTCACCCCCTCTCTCTCTCCCCTTCTTTCCTATTAAACTAAAGTCAATTTCCCTTAAAAAGTCTAAGGCTTTTAAATTCCAACTAACGTTCATGATTGTTATCTTTCACTGAATAAACATAATACTTTATACCTTCTGTTGGAGGCACAGACTTCTCTCTTCTTTGCACAGACTTGCAGGGGAGAGTGCAAGCAACATTTTAAAAACTGCTTTGTGCACAAAGGCCAATTAAAGTAGGAAACTGTGAGAACTGGGCTGCTCAATCCTCATCCTTTATCAGGAACTGAGGACATAATGAAACCTGACATATCTGGCTTCTTTCCTTGATCAGCTCCTGATTTCAGGACTGCACAAAGAGGAACCAAACAAAGGCAAAATGGACCTGTCCATAAACCCAGGGACTGATTCTGCAAAGCCTCAGGTAGCTCCTAGGTGCTTTATATAGAATCAGGTCCTAAGTGCCACAGCCAATAAAAAGGAGATAACCCATTCAGATAGGTACCCAGGACCCCTGGGCAATGCAGAAAACTTGTCCTATGAGTAGGTATAAGAATGTGACTCTGACAGATAGAATATCCACAAAGCACTGCTGAGAAAGATGGACATTCCTCATCAGGTATTGCCCTGAGATCAAATGCTCCCCTAGATATGAGCCCCCTTTTCATAGGTCACTTGGAAATGTCCTAAAGGGATGGGATGCTACCCTTGGTTGCCATTTGGGGTAATTTATCCAGAACAAAATACTCCCTTTGAACCTGTAAGCCCTGTGTTTGCTCTGACACTGATATGCATTCCTGAAGCCCATTGAAGAAAACAGAGAAATACAAGCGAGCCAGAGCTCCTTATTGAAATGTCTCCTTTGGCCTGTTAAATCAAAATAAAACAGAGCAGAAAAAATGCACACTAACTGAGATGCAGGAGTTTAATGTGCCCTTCCAGACACATATGTTTCCAATGTGTTTTATAACAGCCACAACAAAATGCAATTACTCGGCATGGGCAGGCGGGCCCCTGGATGGCCCAATAAAATTCCAGACAGGCTGTGCAGACCAAGGCTAGGGCAAGACCCTCTGTCTCCCTTCCCATTTGCATGGTTGCACCCTGTCCTTGTGTGTTGTTGCTGATAGAGGGCTGGTGCAGGCAGGGGTATGAAGATGGAGAGACCGGGAGGTGATAGAGAACAGATCCTGCAGCTCCCTGCTTTCCTGCCTGACACCTACACTAGCTCACAGCTGCTGCCAGCAAACATGGATTCTGCAGAGGCCAGGCAAAGAGTAAGGAGCATTTAAGTTTTAGGGGTGAGGCATGAGAGCTCAGCTGCATTATTCGGTCAGCCCAATGAACAGAGTCTGCTCTCTCTTCCTTACATTAGGGAATGACCATTCACAGCAGAAACAAAGACTGCACTTAAGTCTCTTGGGCATCAAAAAATTGCTCTGATAATCTCACCTTCATTCTCCAGTAAACTGAGCTTGTGAGTCTATACAGGTCCTGACCACCACAGTAAAGTCATGTATTTTTCCAGAGGACTGGGAATGTTGATGGGTTTGGACAGGAATCTGAAGACAGCCTGTGAATTTCCTTGTCCATGGCTGAAGAAAGCAAAGGTTTTCCTTTTCCCTCTTCTGCACATAATGCTTACTTCTAAGCAAAGTGCAGATTTACTCAAATTAAGGGAGAATAGTAAGCAGGAGATTTTAAGCTAGCTGCATACCATATTACGCTGCACCTGCAATGTCGGACTCAGATACAGTACAGAATCCTGTTTCCTAGAAAAATCAGATGCAATCCCAGCTCATGCTGACTTTCCAAATGTTCACAAGTACAAAGAAATGGTGATGTGCAGTCATGAATCGCATCCTATTTGCAGCTCTCATAAAAGCCAAACCTCTCAATGATCTGAAGATTAAAATCCCCTGTGCCCCAGGATAAAAGTTCTATTCAGCTAGTATCCATTAAACCGATTTCCAAGGCCTGCTTGTTGAAATTAGGCTTGCGGGACAGGACTTGCCTAGGACATTGCTTATCTTCTTGGCTCTTCTTGAAGACTTGGGCACTGCCTTTTATTTCAATATTGAAGTGCTGCCTTTATAAACATGCCTCTTGAGAAATTTTTTAGTCAATAAAATCTCTTGTGTTTTACTGCTAACTAGGCACTGAAAATCCAGTCACAGTCAGATGTTCACCTCTTAACAAGAGCTGTGCTTTTGGGTGATACTTGGTGTTACACATCCGCTGTGCACCTCTGCCTTTTTAAAAATTCATTTGGGTGCATCATTCAGCATCTCAATTCCAGTCAGTTCTGTGTAATAATAAGCATTCATTTCATCGATCTCTGTTGCATTTCTACTCAAACTAAATAATAAGGCATCATTGTGTTGTGGATTCAAACCAAGTATCCAGCTCTAACAATGATTGAAAGCCCCCACGGGGGTGTGGAGAAGTCAGAGACAACAGCACATCAATTATGAAGCTCTGCACTTTATCTACTGCTGGAAAAAGAAAAGGTTAATTATCTAAAAATAAAGCAACTGTATGCTGGTGTAGGAGGGTGAACTGGGAGGAGGGCTCTGGAACAAGCAAGATAAGGTTGTGATCTACAACATTTCAAAACTGAGGCTGAATAAGGAACTGTCCAGTATAACCTGTCACCCACAGGAAAATCAAATTGCATGGCTGAAAACTCTTGACTGAAATAAATGGACTACATCATGTCTTTTAATAAGCCTTTTCTGGTTCTGACAGTAAAACCAACAGGTGCCCAGGAGCCACAGACATTCTCATATCCACTTAGTTACTCCGGGGCTGTGTGTGATCAAATGACTATTGCATCAGAGCATGCCAGAGACCTGAGCAGTGAATTCAGAGCTGAATTTCCTTAGTGTTTCTGCTGCCAGTTAATTTTTAGAGATATGAGATTGAAACCCTATTTCCAAAGCACTGTTATGTTTAGTGCTTTTGCTCTAATTTTTGCTCATTTTATTCTTCATATTTTTGGTCTGGGCAAATACACTTGGGCATAGGGAGGTGCTTGAGAATTCCCACAGGGTCACAAGAACACCTCTGCAGGAGGGGATGGTTCTTACTCATGTCATTCCTCTGGCAGCCTTCTTAGCACAAGTGGCTACTCATCCTGTTGCCATGAGGAGAAGGAATCAGTGGGTAATACAATCCTACATAGATAGTCTTGCTCCACTGAACACTGGAAGGAAGTACTCTCTCCCTCATGCATTTGTTTTAATTTTTAAAGAACCGTAAGTTGTCTTTCTGAACACAGACTTTCCCCAGTCAATCATCTGGGAAATATGACAAAACCCACAGTCATCAGGGACCAAATGTACCATAGCTGGTATGGTGGGCTGACCTTGCCCGGATGGCAAATGCACATCCAGCTGCCCTCTCACTCCCCCTCCTCAGCAGGACATAAGGAGAAAATAGGATGAAAAAAATAATCATCGGTAAGCATAGATAAAGTCAGTCAAATGAAAAAAAAAAGCAAACCAAGATGACATGCAGAAACAAAGCAAAACCAACGAAGACATATGCTCTACTTCCAAACAGCAGGCAATGTCCAGACACTTCCTGGGAAGTAGGGCTCCAGTATGCAAAGTGGCTGCTTCAGAAGACAAACGCATCAGTAACGAATCATCCCCCCACAACGCATTTTCTTTTATTGCTAAGCACAATGTCATATGGTATGGAATATTCCTATGGAATATTCCTATGGAATGCCTATAGGCCCTTGGGGGTGTTGGAAAGACAGCTTTGGTGCTGTGTGGGTGCTGCTCAGCAGCAGCCAACACGTGGTGTGTTACCAACACTTTCCTAGACACAAGTGCAAAGCACAGCGCTTCCAGGGGGAATGTTAACCCCTTCCCAACCAGAGCCACTACCTGGGTGTCAGTGGTCACATCATATGGGACGCTTTCATCTGATACGTGTTTCATGCGTCCCTGACAAAAGAGGAGGAAAGGAATTAGGATGAGTTTGAAGTTTTGGCTGGCCAGGATCACTGTAATACCATCCAGTGTGCATGGACAAGCTCACAGTACAGGTATGAACAGCTGTATTTTTTCAGAGGCATTTCCCTGAGAGCTGTATGTACTCATTATGTCTGCAAATGAGAGGTCTTTTATTTAAAGACATCCTTACAGATTTAAGAAGTCATGCCTGCCTTAGAGATGTTGTCATACCTGTGATGAGCTAAACCACGGCAACACCAGAATTCTTGTATGTAAAATTCCTATAGAGAAAGAAAATCATCTGATCTTAATCTTCTGCATGATTACTCATTTCATGGGAGTCTTGCTACTTGAAATGCCATATTATTTGCTAATATGTGCCTGTAAGTAAAACCCTGGAGGTGTGAACACTCTCCTACTGTTCTGCTGCAGAATTATGTCCTTTCTCAGCTAACACAGATCACTGGAAAGGTCCAGACAGATCCTCTTCCTTCTTGTTCCTAAATATACAGCCCCCAGACTTGTATGGGGAACCCCTCTTTTTCCATCTAAATGCCCACAGAAGTGTATTCAGCACACAGCTGGGGCACTGAGTGTTTAAGGTTAGGGATTGGAACGGCCATGAAACAGGGAATATCTTTGCTCTTTGCCAGGTGCCTCAGACACATTCTCCTCATCCTTAACATCAGTCTAACACATAGCAGACACTTGTGCCTATTTACAAAACCTAAATACAAACAACACCCTGAAAGGACCAAGAGACAGGGGAAGAAGACAAAAGCCCAAGCACTTATTTGCTTATCAGCAGCTCAGCTCACCTAATGAGCCATATCTAAGGACCCGCTTTTGACCTGAGATTCATGTCTTTAATACTCTTTCCTGACAGAAAACCTCCGTTCATTTACTTCCCTTTCCTTGGGGACTCCAGGCTTCTCTTCATGTCACTTCTCACTCCCGGGATTATCGGTAGTAATTTTATTCGGGAAACATTTTCCACACTGCTGCCCCAAGGCTAGTGTCTGCCTTCAGCTGTCTAAGGATGCTGATGGCTTTTTTTGGTGAGCAGGGGCCATCCTTCCCAGTCTGGTAGCAAACAGATATCGCTGATAATGACCTGGCTGAACTACCAGCAAATCATTAACCTTTGTTAGGGTAAAATGCTTTCCCACCTGGGGAAGTCATACTCCAACCTCATACTGCAATTTACTCAGTGAGTAAGTCATTTCCTGCAACACACACACAGACAAGAGTGCTTTATACAGAGAAATATAAACAGATTCAACAGATATGTCTCATTACCAGTGCTAAACATGACCATAATTACTACTTTGGTGTCTTAATGGTGATACCATTCTCAACCATGATGAGACTGGTCTCATCTAGGTCAGGAAATTCAGGGGATTTTTGAGTTTGACCCTTCTCCCTGTTGGAAGTCATTAGCATCTGTCTGTGTCCTGGCCAAGCATCTGCTCACAAGGGAGTTGCTTGTTCCTAAAAGAGTTTCTTTTTCTTTAGGGGAGCTGTTGATTTAGAAGCCACTGACAACCCATCGGGAACTTTCTGAGTGATGGCTAACCTTCACTTCAGAGGCACAGCTGCTGATTTAATGCTCTAGCTGGTGGTGAGAGTAAATCCACAACATCTTGAGGCCACTTGAGCTACTTGTATGTAGTGATATTTGTGGTGTTCTCAGCAGTGTTGGAGTGGGGTGGTGACATGAGGAAAAATATCCCTTTTTTTTAACTCTGTATATTTTAACTAGACTTGCCTTCTTTGGTGTAGAGTGAGTATTAAACTTATAAACACAACAGTCCATATGCTTCAGCCATGTGAGCTCAATGTTTATGTACACGGGTGGGTGGGTTCATCTCACTGAAATGCAGGCATTTTAAGTCAGGTGTTGGCTCTGCCATATTCCCTCTAAGACAGGGCCCCTCTAGAGAGTGGTTTACTCTGCTGCTCCCAGATACTACGACAAGGTGGAGTGCACTGCCCTTTTGGGGATCCCTGTGAGTTGTAGATGGAGTCTCGACAAGGTTAGAGAGATAAGTGCTCACAGAGGTGTGTGCCTTTTGCCTCCTTTGTGGGGTACCAGCAGGACTGATCATAACCGTACATTTCATGGCTGCTAAAATGGCCAGGTTTTTTTTACAGAGGATTTCATCAGCCATACCCCTCCTTTTTTATTATTATTTTTTTTGTAATTACTATGACCAATGGTCTTAATCACAGGTTTGCAAGGAAAATGGTGGGTCCCTGAAACAGCCTCTCTGCTGTGGGACAAAGTATTTACAGAGAGAATTGTCCCATGAGCATGCCCTCTCCCTCTCCTTTTGTTCCAGTGCCCACTGTCAATGCCAGCTGCTCAGGGTTGCATGCTAAAGCTACTGAGAGCAGCTACTGAGAGAGAGGGATTTTCCGGAGAGCTACCAGGGAATTAAGTGTCTGGATTCCTTTCACATTCCACAGGTGCCAGTCCGATGAGTTGCGCCTCCAGGTTCACTTTCCAGTTCAGCTCTGGTGCTGGGAAAACGCTCCACTGAGAGGAATATACCCACTTGCCTGCTGGTCAGAGGGTGCCAAGAGCAACTTCTGCAGGGTTTCTCAGACAGACGGCCAGGGCAATAGCACAGAACCATCTCAGGAATCTCAGCACTGTTACCACAAACCTATCTTGAGTTTTGATTTCGAAAATATGTTCTTCTTACGCAGAAGAAACATCAGATAAACTATGTAGTCCTGCCTCTCCCAGGAGAGAACCACAGCTACAATAGCTAAAGGTACCTCTTGGCTAAGTTTTTCATATTTCAGTGTAACAGCTGAACACTGAAATGCACAACTGAAAAGAGCTGGGGAATTAAATCAAAATGCTTCCTGATGATCTTTTGAGTTAGAAGCCTTGTCCTTGCCATGGCTAAGGAAAGCAATCAGTGGCACCAGGTGCTGTGCATACCATTTGGTAGCTAGAGGCACGAAATTTTAGGAGGCTCCTAAGGTGCCATGCATCTCCCTGCCACTTGAGAAGCCCTGCTAGCCTGCTGGGACAGCACCCAGCAGCAAACAGGATTCAGGGCACTTACAGGCTCTTGTCCTGCCTGATGCATGAGAGATGGAATCAGACAACCTCTCAAAAAAAAAGACTCCAAACTATACTGTTTCAGGAAGCAGCCAAGGCTCTATAGCTGGGGTCATACAACTCGTCTCCTCTGCATTGGAAGGAAGGTACAGGCAGCATCTGCCCTGCTGTGTTCTACATTTGTTATTCAGGTAACAAAACATATTAAAAGCAAAGGAATGTAAATGCAGGCAGGAGAGGACGAGCCAAAGAACTGCAGATGTACCTGTTTTTCTCCATTAACTCTAACAAAACTCACTGGTGGCCCCAGACACCAGAAATCAGGTAAGATAAGTCCCACTCCAGCTGTTCATGGGCAATGTGATACTTAAGCAAACCTCAGCTTGAAGCTGGCCATTGAAAACTGATGATTCAAAATTAGTGGGAAGCCAGGGATAAAGACAGGCTCTTTATAATTTTTGGCTTGGTCTCATAAAAGTATTGTATAGTTAGATAAATGTAGATACAAAGCCTCTAATATGGTTTATATTAACTCTGCAATCCAAGACAGATAGGAAGGCTTCAGTACTAGGCTATGGTAATTTCAGAAGGGGTAGAGGAAACTAATTTAACCTTTGTGTATTGGAATGCAAGGTGCTACAGGGTTGATAATCAACCACAATTTAAAAAAAAAAAAAAGTCAATTTAATGAGCAGTGAATTTACCATACTTTCTAATAGAATGAATCACAAAATGGTTTTGGTTGGAAGGGGCCTTTTAAAGGTCATCTAGTCCAACCTCCCTACAATGAGACCCTTCAAGTAGGCCAGGTTGCTCAGAGCTCCATCTGACCTGACCTTGAAAGTTTCCAGGGATATGGAATAAATAGTCAGGTAAGTACATTAGTCAATTCCATTCAACTTTTGTTCACATTTTTTCAGGTCTGTAGTTAGGCCACACTCATACTTTGTTCTGTTTGCCATTCCCATGCTCTTCTC
>JACBWW010000006.1:3058233-3151362 GCA_020086605.1 Lanius collurio | reverse complement strand
TGTTGCATTGCTCAGGGAAAGATGAGTTCTGAGCAAAACACCTACAGGGGTTTTATTCAGTCACAGTTTATTTACACACCAAGTATTTTATAATATTTTGACTAGAGAATAATTTGTATTCTAAATAAGAATTAGTTTTGCACAAAAAAATTCACAAAATTAGAATATGTAAAAAACTTCATGAAATAATCTAAAATTAAGTAACAAGTGTTAAAATTAAGTTCACTTGGGAATCCAGTCAATTGATGAGGGAATTTTAAAATGCATATTCAAAATTTTCCTATAGTACATACTTCTCCCATCAGGGGTAGGTTTTTAATGGTTTATTGTTCTGGGTTTTGGTTGGGTTTTTTTGTTTTGTTTGTTTGTGAGTTTTTTGTTTGGTTGGTTTTTGTTGTTGTTTGGTTTAGTTTGTTTATTTTTTGGGAGGATTTTTGTGGGGGTTTTTTGTGACATACTTACAAAAAAAGATTTATTTTTCTGAATAAGAACAAAAAAAAGTTAAAATGCGCATCTCCTCTTGGTCTGGAAGTCTCAGCTGTGAAGAAGGAGAGAGATTGAAGAAGATTTTGTGTGATAGTTACTATTGGATTATTCAGTGTCTGTCTTTGGGGAGAGCTAGTGTCATACACTGATATTTGTCCTTGTTTTGCACTCTGTGTGTGGGGAACTTTTGTTTGCCTCCTGTATTAAGTCTACAGAAATGCAAACACAACTAAAGTCCATGCACCAACTCTGTGGACTCTAGATCCTACTAGTAAAGAGCATGTAACCCAAACCCTTATAAATTTGGGGGCGGGAATCAGTCAGGAAATTTGATTTGCCTCAGATCATCCATAAAACATTGAAAAGCACAAGCTTCCTAATTTATACAGTCTCAAAACTGCAGGCATTTCTAATATAATTTCTACCCTTTATTCAGTGGTGACAAGTCCTGAGGGGGTAAAGGAGTAGGATAAAGCAGTGACTCTTGGTGCACTCTCTGGCCTAATTATCACTTAATCAACCCTAGCAGTGTCAAAAAACAAACGCAGAAATGTCAATCCATTTTCAACTCTTGGCTCCCTTGTGCCTCAGAAGGCCCCTTTAAGAATTTTAAAAATAATTTTTGTGAATCTGAGCTTTTTCTTATTACTATTTTTTATCTCTTTCTACTAGTAGTAGTTTTTGTCTTTTTAAACATTTTGTACACGTTCCCAGGGAACAACCTGTTAAAGCCCAGTGCTGCTTCTGAGTCGCTTCCCAGACTGTTTGTCTCTTGACTGGGGCAAAATAGGAAAATTAAGCACAATGAGCAATGAAGATAATTGAGCAGAGCAAAAAAAATCTTCATTTCTTTTGAGAAAAAGAGGAGAGAAAATGGACTTGGGTTTACTGAATCATAAGAAAGAAGAAAACAGAAAGCTATGCTTATCCCAGAGATGGAAGTCCATCACAGCCCCAAATCCTCTGGCTTTGCAGAAGTTAATACTTGCTGATGAACTTGCTTTTTGTCCCAGACTACAACGGTAGCTTCTGGCCAACTCCCTGACTTCTCTGGGAAGCCTGTCCTGGTTTCTACTTCTCCCACTGGCAGTGCTGAGTCATCATTTTAAGAATGTGCAGCTAGCAGGCTTCATGGCTCCCTTGCTATGGCTCTGAACTTGGAAACAGCAAAGGACGCTACACCAGTGTTACGTCTTCAATGGCACAGGCAGAAAAAGAAGGGTGAGAGGCTAACCACACTTCTCTTGGATGGTGCTGAGGGAAGAGGAGTGGAGGAAAGGAGTGCTCACATTGATTTGGGCCAAAACATCTAAGAGGCACCTGGTAAAAAAGATCTGTATGCAGAGGTTGTGAAGGGCAGGAGCCAGGCGTTGACAGGATGTTTCTATAATGTGAAATTAAAGACTGACCTACCCCTTGCCAGCCTTTCAATGCCTATACCATTGTTACTTTGCATACAACCTACATTCCACAGTGGATTAAAAATTACACTGGGTGAATTGAATGTGGGTTAGTAGATTGTTCACACTGCAATATGGAGAGTTACTTCACCCTCTCATCATCCTCCATCCTTGCTCTGGAGGCTCTAGGGTCTTTCAAAACCTCACATAAAGCCCTTGAGCATACACGTACATGAGTTGAGGGGTAAAAATGTTATCTAGCCTTGAAACAGACACTAAGAAAACCAAGATCTTGTTGATACTTGTTTGGATGCGGCCAACACTCCTGGATTGCTGCTATCAGGAGACTTCTTGGCCGGATAACAAGGAGATAGTGCTGGATGTCATTCAGCATAGACCTGTGAAGCTGGGGAAGCTATGAAGCTCAGTGCCTGCTCTGAGCTTCCAGTATGAATTATTCTGCCACTGTAGGAGCCTATGAAGTGCTGAGCTGCAGCTACATACAGATTCAGGAGAGAAGCTGGAGTTCCAAGGCAGCTGCATAGATTTGACAACGCTTCCAGGCTGCATTTGTCTCTGTACTGAAGCATGTTCTCCTCAGACACAAAGTGGAGCCTGAGAACCTCTCTCTTAATCATGAAGGGACAATGATTATGCAGCAATAGCAATTTATTTTTAAACACTCAGCTGCAGCACTTCAGTACCCGCAGCCATGGGTCTTGTAGTCAAAGGGACCCTGAAGAGCTTTCCAGATATGATTCCACCCACATGCAGTTACAGAATATGATCTAACAGGCCTGCCAGCAGTAAGGTTTGCATATCCTGCAAGAGGGAATCCAGTGCTACAGCAGGCTTTTTGGAAGCTAAATTTAACTAGCACCTTCCAGACCCTTGAAGTAGCAGGAAGCATCAGATCCTTCCCACAGAAAGCCTCGTGTGTGCTGTCCAGGTCTGTCACCTCCAAGCTGGGAAGACAGAATTCATCTTCTTTTTACCAACATCATCTAGGCTGGGTAGCATTTGAGTCCCAGACTCATTACTAAAAGGCAGCAGAGTGTCGGGAGACTGGAATTTTGCTCTGTCTTCAACTTCTGGGATTTCTACAGGCTTGAGAATTTCAGCTGAGATGGGTTTCCTGTATTTGCCTCTCAACACCTTCAAGGAGCCTCATATTTCCAGGAGGTGGGAGTTTTTCCCTGCATGGCTGTTCCTGAAGCTTAAACTTATAGTCATCACTTAAATGAAAACTTTGTTTATTTCAGACTATCTCTGTGCTTGGGAAGGGCTAGGAGGAAGCACAATCCCTGGTCATACACTGGCTTCCTACCCTGAGACTTACAAACAGCTGGTCAGGTCTCCTGCCAACATCAGAGTGGAAGACAGGGCTGTCCTGCCTTGCTTTAATCCCAGTGTTTCCCAAAGAAGTAACACCATGGTGTGGCTGCTGACCCTCTCCATCCTCATTAAGCCCTGAATCAAGCACTCCTTAAACCTTAGTTCCTGTAAATAAATGATTACTATGGAATTAGAATTGCAAATTCTAATTACCATAAAAGGTAAGAATCCAGAACTTCGGTGGGTTATTGACAACATAGATAAATGGCCAAATAAGCCAGCAAAGCTTTAAAATAAGATGGTAAATAAAGCTGTAAGACTTACTTGGAAGAAAACACTCTACTAAGTCTTTTCATTTACTTTGTAGGTCTGTCTCATGGGTGTTTGGGTTGGGAACAGCACCCACCAGATCCATTAATTGCATCAAATCCAGGTGCTCGCTTGAAGCCAACACTTAACTATGTAAATTAACATTTTTGTGTTCAAGGTAAATTCCAGCAGCTACTCACATGTACCAGCAGCTGCAACTACTCTTTGTTTTCACCCGAACAAGTTTTTGCATGTGCATCCGTTGTGCCTTTTTATGAAAATGTTATTTATAAATATTTATTTTATATTTAATAACTTCTATTTACACCCCTCAAGAAGACTAAATTACCATTGCAGTAACTGGCTCAACACTGACAAATACTTAGGCAGAGATGTAACAGATATTTCTCTTCAGTGAATGCCAGCCACTTGCTTCTTCTAGAAGTATCTGTCAATATTATAATTATTTCTTTTTCTTCTCTAGCCAAGTAAATATCTTTAATTAGACTCAATTTATGTGGATTGTACCTTACACAGAGTCCTGAATTTGGATCACATCTTTGCAACTTCCATTTTCCTATCATTGTATCATAATTATCATTAATGCCTGGATCTGTAAATTGGTGCTGCTAAAAGTTACATGATTTCTCAGATTCATGCAACAAGAATAAAAAAATAAAATAATGTTTTCACCTCAGTAACTTTAAAAAAACTCCTACCTTTCTGAAATTCTATCCAAGAGTAATGGCCTTAGCAGTCCCACCACTGACCCAGAGGCTAACTTGTTGTTTTGTTAACCAAGACATCCTTAGCTTGTCAATTCATCTTTCCTGAAAGATCGGTGAAACACAGAGGGATCCACGTTTTCCTAGGGTTTTCTTCAGTGTAATAAATAGCTAGGGCCAGCTCCACCTATGCTAGATGGTACTGTACGAGAACATCCCTCCCTTGCTGGTTATCTGCAGGGACCCTGCTGCCCTGCACAGCCCTGCCACTGTTCAGGTCAGTCTGAAGCAATTACACATTGATATCATGTTTGTTGAGACCTGCCACGGGGCACAGTTTCACCCTGCAGGCTGCTGCACACATTTCCCTCAGCATTCAGGTGGGAACCATTCAAAGCGCTCAGCACTTTATCTGTAGCTGTGACGCCACGCTTGATGGTCTCTGAGCTGTATGCAGGGTTTGTGAAGGGAACTCAAATGAAGATCTTGGTTAGGAGGGCAGCAGAGGTGGTAGATTTACACAGACATGAAGGTTTTATTATACTGATAACAACTCCCATTTCCAAATCATATGGACTTTTGTGGTGACTCATTTCAGACAACTGCTCAAAGTTACTTTTGAGAGCTTCTAGGACACAATCTGTTGCCATCTTCTCAGAAGCCAATTTTTCCACCACCTCATGGTGAGTTAAAGGCTTTCCAACTAGATTAATTTTTAGCCTGAAGAATCTCTATCTGCAAGTTCCCCTTAGAGAGAACTCTCCTATAGAGAGAGCTTTACTGCTGGAAGTAACCAGAGATTATTGGTCTTTGGGGAGTTTTGTAAGGGTGGCTCTTCATTGAAACAGGCTAGTGTACAAAACTGAAGCTTATTTGAAAGGCTTGAGTATCTCTGAGATGTTGTGTTTGAGAGTTGATATCCCTAAGAATCTTCTCCTGGTTTGGTTGTTCTGCTATTTTAAACAGCACCAGCGTCTCCCAGGGGAGAGGATGGACTTAGTTCTCCCTGTTCATCATTGCCACTAGTAAATACCCAATGGCAAACAACAGCTAGACTGGAGGGTACCCTGCAGTCCTGCAGACTGTGATATTCCCAGAGATGCCACCACTGCCCACTAAAGCAGAAATATCAGTCGTTGCTGGAAAGAGCAGATTCCAGCTGTCCTGGGCTTCCCCACAAAAATGCGGAGCAGCTGGACCAAGAGCAGTGGGCTCCTAGCAGTGAGCCTGTGAAGAAGCTGTGGGATGGCTGGTGGAGTTATTGGGAAGTCATCAAGATCCAGTGGTTTCACAGTCAGAAGAGAGTGCAGTGCATGGCACCAGGTAAACAGAAATAAGCTGGTCTGTGAGAAATGCAGGACAACACAGTGAGTCATATTAATTCCTAGAAAGAAAAAAAAAAGAAAGAAAAAGCTATTTTTTATGACTTCATAATTATGCACATTTTGCACTGCAGAAGGCAATGACTCCAGTGCTGGGAAAGGCTCTTCTGGTGCCTCCACAAGAAATCAGAGCGAACAAAGACAAGCTGGCCTCTCCCCTGCCTCTCTGCAAAGCCTCGGCATTGCTCCCCCGATGCTGGAAATAAAAACAACACCTGCAGGAGCTGAGCTGCCTGGAGACACCCTCGGCTCTGCTTGATTTGTTTGCTGGCTCGCAGGCAATCTGGCAGAGCCCTTCCACCTGCCAGACTGCGGGGGCCCTTTGCGCCGTGCCAGCAGTGCCTTGAGACCTGCCAGCATCCCGCTGCTGCCGACCCAGCAGAGCAGCTACTGGTGTGGATGTGCTGCAGCCTCCCACTGCCCACGCTGCTGAGGCTCTCTACCTACCTCTAACTCCCCTCGGAGCTCTGGGGTGGGCACTGCTAGTCTGCTGAATGTGGAAATTATAAGGACAAAGGCAGGTCCCTTGCTTCATGCTTCCTACCAGCCTCCTCTGCATCTTCCCCATCTCCAGGAGATAACATCCCTCTGGGAGCTGCCACCCCTGCTGACTGCGAGTGACTGGGGACAGGAGTGTTTGCCTCTGAGCACATGCCTGTGCACATGTGTTGGCTTTCTGTGCTCTAAACTCAAGTTCCAAATGCAACAGCGCCAGCTGGGTCTGTGGAAGTCCCTCAGGTAGTAAGTGGGAGCACTAAAAAAATCAAGATCAAATGATTAATATAAATATTATTAATTTGCCTAGTTTACTAAATGCTCTCATCTCCACAGGTGAAGCTGAAGGAGCAGCCTCAGTTGCTTTGCAGCTGCTGCTGCTGCAGCCTGGTCCTTCAGCAGCCTCTTTACAGTGAGACAGCATCTTGAGTGGTGTGGCATTTCAGCTCACAGATGAGCAGCCATGAGTTGCTCTCCCATGGAGAAAAGGGATGGAGGACAGGGAGAACTCTGTGTTTTCCTCAAATCAGATTGATATCTGCCTCAGCTCTTGGGTTCCTCTGCAGAAAACCATCACCTGGAAATCTCACATTGGGACTATCTGAGCAAAACCTTGTTTGATAAGGAATTTGATAAGGAAATTGAAATATTTCAGGATCTCTGAAAGGCAGGATGGGAAGTTTTGTAGCCTTCTGACATCCAAAATATTAATAGTATTTGAAAGCAATATAAAAATCACCAAACTTCAGACCCACTGGCAACAAAAAAGCTTAATGTTTCTGACCAGTCTCTGGTCAGACAGCCAGTAGATGTTGGCGCAAAATCACAGATTCCTTCCCACTGCCTTGGCACTGGACAGCTTTGGGAAACATGGCTCCCCCCTCTCTGCCTCCCTCTTCCCCCAGGCACATTTTGTCTCATCTCTGTGGACTCTCCATGCTCCCCAGGGTAGAGTGCTCTCTTACCCATCTTAATACAGCCTCCAAAAGCTCACTGATTGCATTTTCTTGGTACTACTTATTGAAAATGAGTCAGAGAAAACAGGGTTTGAAGAGACCTTGAGAGGTCACCAGGTCCATCTGCCTGTTCCAGCAGAGTCAGATACTGATCTAACCTGTGCTGGACTTCTGCCACATCCTGCTCTGGCAGCATGATGAAGACTACACAATTTTCCTTAGTAAACTCTTCCATGGCTGCAGTGTCATCTTTGCCATGAGAAAGCTTTCCCTAGTACCCAAGCAAAACTTCTGTATTGATAATTTAGGCAGCTTCCATTTTGTCTTGTTCTCCAAGGACATAGAGAGCAGGCCCTTTTCCTAGCTTGCAATATTTGTCTTATTTGAAAACTGGTGCTGTTATCCCACCACCCTCACAACCACCTTGGTCATTGTTCCTGTAGACTAAACAATCCCAGAGACTTCCCTCACATGTATCAGTGCCAAAAGCAGCAAAGTCTTGACAATAATTTTAGTCTTACTAAAGAGAACTTTTGAAGACAAGCAGACAGTGAATTTTCCAACAGTGGAATACCCAACCTGGCAAGCAGAAGTGATGAGACATATCCCTTCTACATATTTGCTGATGCCCACCCCTCTCTGTCTCCACATTAGCCTGAAACCCAAAGTGAAACTCAGCCACTGAGACCTCAGAGAAAGTTTGCACAGATGTATGCAAATCTGCTGACTTTGTGCTGCTTTGCTTAGCAGCAGTTGGATGTGGGTGTGATGGCTGGCTAGGAAAGGTGAGGGAACAGCAGCCACACTGCACCTGGACAGGGAGAGCCTATCAGCTCTAAGACTCTTGTATGAGCTGCGTGGGGCCAGTTGGCAGGGATGGGATGGGATGGGATGGGATGGGATGGGATGGGATGGAGGAAGGTGTGAAGGGCAAGGAAGTAGTAATGTGAAGAGGAACTTAAAACTGCCGAACCAAGAGCTGCGAGATGTCTGTGCAGGCCATCAGATTGTGAAGGAAAGTGAGGACTGCTCTGGTGTCTAACTTAGCTGTGGTGCTTGGCTGGACAAAGGGCCCTGTTTCACTGTTTTCTCTGGTGTGCATGGTGCTTGTGGTGCTCTTTTGCTCTTGCTCTGAAGTGGTGATGGAGTCAAGGTGCAACATGCCAAGGACTATGACAATTGTCTGTGATTTCCCTCTCCTACCTTCCTTGACAGCCCAGACTCAGTGCCTGGTAAAGGTCTTGGAGAAATCAGGAATAAAACAAAACAATCCTCTGCCAAGTCAGGGGAAATGAAACTAAAAACTATTGTATCATTCAAACAGTACATAAACAACAGCATTAAAATGCCCTTCTGTATCTTATCTGAAGATCCAGAAGCTGCAAGACATGGTATGGAATTTGAAGAAAACATTATTAAGCAAGAGTGGCAGCGACTAATAGCATATTAATTCACAATTATAGATCGGTATCAGACCCAGTGAACAGCAAGATTTGAAAGGGCCAGGTAATCTCCTGAACACCAACTTTATCCAAAGGGATCCTGGGTCTCAGGACACACGGCAAACTACCTACAAGGATGTTTCCCTGCCATTTAG
The DNA here is from genome assembly GCA_020086605.1 of Lanius collurio. Taxonomy (NCBI): domain Eukaryota; kingdom Metazoa; phylum Chordata; class Aves; order Passeriformes; family Laniidae; genus Lanius; species Lanius collurio. The sequence continues at coordinate 3,142,677 of JACBWW010000006.1, read as the reverse complement.
ATGGTTTCAGGACAGTGTTGCTAGGAACTGGCCAACAGCAAATAAAATACAAATGTTCTGAGTTAATGTGCAAGGCACACTCCTTTTTCCTGGCATTTGCTTTTTACCCTGAATACACTAAGGTAAGGCCTGACATATCCTTTGTGTGTTCACCACAACTTTGAATAGAAAGTCCTTTTACTGTCTGTGGCTTGTAGTTCTTATCTAAGCATTATATCTAATACAGCTGGAACAAAACTGCCCTGTGGAAATCATGTGCTAAGCAGAAGTCCTTGCTGATGCTTATTCAGAGCCATAACCACTTCTGACCTTTTCTCCATGTGACTTTATGTTACTCCGGGTTCTCAGGTTAAAAACCCTGTAGCAGCAGAGGAACTCCAGATGGAAGACTGTTTGTTTTCACCTTCCTCTGAATGTCCTGTCAAGCAATTTACTGCTATTAAAAATCCAGGCAAACAAGATAACTGCACGCACAAATCCTGTTTGTGCTGTTGGGCTTCTTTACTCTAAATATTACTGGGTGGAGGAGCCCTGACCAATAACACAGTGGAGTCCTCTGCTTATCTTCACCACAGCCTTGGCATCTGCAGAGGCAATAAGACATTTTCCTTGAGCTGTTCAACCAGACACAGATTTGAGGGGTATAAAGCTGAGCAAACAGTCTAAAACATTGCTTGTGCTTCTCTTGCAGTCAATGTAAGGAGGGAGGGACTCCACAAAGGGGGTACATCCCATCTTTCCTGAACACCTTTTTACGGATGGAGGTGACTCCCATTTTAGTGACATTTTTATATCTGGCTGCTCCTGCTGTGGTAGGGAGGCTTTCCATCTCTCTTTGGCTGAAGGCTGATGGATCCATGCTCTTTCACTGCAAATTCTCATCCACTCACTCCGTTTTAAACCTGGAAGCTCTCCATGAAAATTAAAGGCTCAGTTTCATAAGGCTCTTCCAGCTGCTCAACACAAGCCCTCTGTCAATTTGCTAGTGAAGATGGGTTTACAGCAGCCTGGTAAAGTGATGCATACTAATGTGGCTTTGACTGAGTGGACCAAATTATTTTTGTTTCCCATAATAACATAAAGTGTTCCCTTAGGAAGCTCATTCTCCTGGTCTCAAGAAGTCTGGCTTCTTGCTGGCTTTGAAATCACTCAGTGACTCAACTTCTCGATAGAGACCAGGAGTGAGGGAGAACTTTGGGTCGGATTTCTTGGTTTGTTTTTTTTTTTTTTTTTGGTTGGTTGTTTTGGGGTTTGTTTCAGTTTGTTTCTTGTTTCTTTGTTTTCCACTTGCATTCTATACTTTGACTCTATCCCAGCAAGGGGAAAGCCAACCAGAGGTGGCTGAATTTTCAAGTCTCTCTGTCTCTTCCAGAGAAGCTCAAATCCCAAAGCCAAACAAACAGACTAGCAGTGCAAGCAAAGCTCATTCTGTAATGTCCTCTCTGCTAGATCTTAGAAGAGTTTGTCACAATCACCAGATTTTTGTCTTTTAACAAATATGATGTCTCTTGGCTCCATTTCCTCCCTCGCTTATCACTGTTTTGTTAGCTTGAAGATAACTTCCAGGAGATCTGCTCTCACCTTAAAATCTGATCAAAGCAAATTCCCGGGGCTTTTAAAAAGAAGTTATAGGGGAAGAGGGTGGGTGTCTTTCTGTCTGGTAACAGTTTATTTTAATCTGCCTGTTTTCTCCTTTTGTAAGCCATAAGCACTCATGTTTTTAGAAGGCTTGCCAGTTATGATAGGTTTCCTTGACGTTACTGTAACAGGCAAGGCTAAACACAGCTGTCTGGTGCCTGCAATCCTTAGGAGTCCTGCAGGACCTGATTCGGAAAAAATAAACTGAACTTTAGACATACTCAAGCTAAAGGGCTTTTTCAGCCAACTCCTTTGTAAATAGTCAAAAATTCTAAGTAGATATGGTGGGACAATTTTGTGTCTGGGGTCACTTCAGTAGCTCTTCTGGCACTCTGCTCAGGATTCATTTGCTGCAGCTCATCCTCTACAAATATCCTTGTGCTAGGAACAGGCAGTACATAAATCAGAAACCAAGGCTCAACTTCACAACTTTTATATTAATGGAAATGAATAGAGAAGAGCTACTAATAGAGAAGGCATGCATCTAAATGTCAATATAATACTGCATTTGATGAGTTTTCACTAACTGCCAGAGCTGAAACAAACATTTCAGGAAAATATGTGCCAAAACACTTTGAAATATTCGGAGAGCGTATGAAGATGCTTGCTGTGAGAAGGAGATAGATGTCATCCTGCATCATCTTTCATTTTCAGTCCAGATTTTGATTGTTCATCCAGTTTTTAGAGTAGACTGATAGGCTCCTGAGTCATTGTCTGGAAGGGCAAACCAGACATTATTATCCCAGTATAACACCAATGGAAAGTGTGTCCAAACCTCCAGCAAGCCAAAATGCCCTACTTCTCCCCATAGTTAGGTTGTAGTGGGTTGCTATGGTTTCTACCCAGCTTCTGGGCTTAATTTGCAGTGCAGAAGAAGAGACTTTCCCACAGATGGAGGTTCAGATGAGGAGCTGAATTCAGACACTACAGTTGTACCTATCTTACTGCACCCTGGCACACTTCCATGCTCCTCATCTGGAGGCATGCTCCAGACAGGTGCTGGTCCAGGTGCTCACCAAACTCTGAGTTTTTCTGTCACACAGCTTTCCACAGAGAGACAATCCAAACCAGGTGGTGGCAATGGTCTGCTGTGAACAGGTCCCTAGTGAGGAAGGTGGGTGGCTCTAATTGAATCCCGTGCACATGTGGACAAGACTGGCCTCTGTGCTGGTCTCTGGAATAGACTCTCCTCCTCCTCCCACAGGAAAGGGGATCCTGAGGACACTGTGCTCCTATGTGCTAATAACAGGTGATGCAAATACTCCCTCTGTGCATCCCCTTGGCACAAGTGTAATTGGCCATCTGAAACCCTGCAAGGGGCCTGGGATGCACTTAAACCCTGTGCGAAGGTAGGGAGTACAGCTGCAGAAAAGCATTGCAACTCAATGACAAACCAGGGAATGAACTCAGAGGCATCAAAGAAAGGCAAATAATGAATTGGAAAAGCTTTCGGAATTCTTCCAAGCACCACATTTCTGTTTTATTTTCAAATGTACCACATCATAGGAAAGAGGAATGGCTCTCCAATGTTCCTCCTGGAGAAACTGGGATTAAATGTTATTTTTAGGAATAGTGTGTGCAGCTGTTCACCAGATATTAACACATGTTTAAGTATTAATTGCATGAGAGGTAGTTTCTATAGCAAACACTTCATCTTCTGATTCATACAGCACCAATCCTGTAGCCACTCTACCGTTTAAAAAATGAGTATGTCAGTAATGTCAAAACCATATTATGCACAACTTATACAAATGAATATTCTTCCAAAATAGCAACACCTGTTGTACATGGGCTTTTCCCAAAAGCCCCTGGATGACTTGGGTGAGTCCTCAGCAGGGACTAGATATGTAACCATAAGGTTTAGGTGATGAGTACAGGTCTTAATTTGTAAATCAGTGAATACTCAGTGCAATAATCGCAGTAAAAACTAGGAGAAATCTGCAGGGTCAATTATGTTCCCATACAGAGTCATCCTGAACATCACAAAGAGGACTGGCTAAATTCATCAGAAATTAATGTAAAACTTTCAGAAGCCTCTCATAACAAACAGCAGACCAGGTTAATATTAGACCTATAAATGCACAAACACACATGGACATTCACCATTCACATATGCACTCCCTTCTCACAAATGGAAGTCACATTCATAATAAATATTGGGATTTTGGGAGGTTTTATATCTACCTTAATTGCTACTGTGTTACCATTTAGAGCCATGTGAATTCAGCAGAAAATACCATGGTAATACTTTGAAGTGCCACACTGTGTTTCTGAAAAGCATTTGTTCATTAAAAATGCATTTAAAACCACTGAAATCTGAGGTACGTATCAATATTATAGTAGGCACTTGAGGTTTACTTTCATTAGATTGATCTCGCTCCTGTGTAAAGTCTGCCTCGGTAAATGTCAGCTGTTTGGTTTTGTTGTTTTCTTTGAAATTGCTGCGCCCACACTGAAAAAATCTGCTAAAGAACATCACAGAGTAAGCAATATTCTTCTGTAGCAACTGATCTATTTCCTAGAATGTAGAAAAAAAAAATTAAAGCTTGACATTATTCTTCCATGTTCAAAGACACGTCTTTAATCAATAAATTTATCTGATTCACTGCTAGTTTGATACCCCTGAAACAGTAGAGGAGTTGCATGTTCTTATATATGAGTTGAATTTGTTCCTAAACATAAATATGAATATGCAGAGCATCTGCAGCTACTCCGGATGCACTGAAATGACAAGGACTATCAATCCTCCTGCTTCAGGGTACATAATCTGATAACCAGCTGAGGTCAGGGAAAAATATCCCCCACTGGTATAATATTGACTAATTGGATTCATGATAAGCCTTTTATGCCTTTCTCTAAAAAATCTTACATTAGGCACTAGATGGACCAGTGGCCTGTTCTGGCATGGCAATTTCTGCATATCAAATCCACAAAACAGTTGGCAGTGGGTGCTGCTCCTGTAATCACTGAATTAGCAGTGCACCAGCTGGAAGGGACTCAGCCTGCATCCTCACAGTGGCACAGAGCACTCCAGATGAGGTCTTAATCAGGAGGTGGGAAAGAAGAGGAGGCTTTTTGCCATGGTGAGCACATTTATGGAGTATCAGATTTACAGACATCTGATATTTCTGATATACAGCATCTGAAGTATACATCTCCTGACCTGGACTCCAGACAAGGGTGAGAAAATAGAATAGAATAGAATAGAATAGAATAGAATAGAATAGAATAGAATAGAACAGAATAATGTAGTGTAACATAGCAGAATGTAGCATAGCACATCCTCAAACACATATGAAGGTTGTGTACAGGAACAAGAATCCTGGAACTGGAGGTGAGCCAGTGCTTCTCTGTGAAGCCCTAGCTAATCAGATGCCAACCTACTTCTTTATTTCCACTGCAGAGAAGGAGAACAGATGGGTGGACTGGAATGAAATACCAAATAAAAGCAGGCACCCATGGTCAACTTTATACAAAGGATGATAAAACCCCTCATTATATAACAGAAAGCCAAAGTACGTTAATACATCTTCAACAGTGCTTCCCACAGAAGCAAATTCTGCATCTGCTCATTAGCCACAAGGTGCTTGGGTGATTATCAGTGAAAGGGAGCAGAAGACCGTATGTGATGCAATTAGGAAGGTTGCTCAGAGAGCAATTTCACTGCTGAGATGAGGTCCATGCTATCAGAAATAGAGATTCTCCCAGACCATAAAAATTAGAAGACAGAGCAAGAGGCTTCTGTTATCCAGCTAGCTGAGTCATAGGTCAAGGTATGTTTTCCATCCAAGGCCATTCTTTCTAATATGTCACACTTCAGTGACACTTGAGACTCAAAATGGAGCAATCTTTTTTGTCTGGCTGCTTGCCAGGGTAGCTGGAGACTTGTGGGCTGTGCACTGACAATGCTTTACTCAACTAAAAGCAACTGTACTCTCTTCTGTCCTTGGGAGGAGAGCATCTTCACGTCTCTTTATGTGAAAAACACACTACTCAAAAAGGAATAGAGTAGTGCAGTTCTTTACATTTATCATCACCAGTGAATGTATCAGTTGGAATGAGTTTCCAGCTTCTCAAAGCAGCTCTCAGCAGATAGGCATATCTGTCATGAATCACATACACAGACTGCCCCATAACCACCAAAGTAAACACTGCCACAGCTGTCTCCAAGGAACAACCCTGTTGACAGTTGTCTGGCCATTGCAATGCACAACAATATTCAGGTAGCTGAGGTGGCCCCAGGGGGCTGGTGTTTATCTAAAAGTTTGTGTTTTCCTCATTTGACCTATTTACTCATATTTGGAAGAGTTTTGAGGAAATTCTTCTAGAAAAATGGGACCCTGGTCTTGTTTAGATTAAAGTCTATTTCTCATCTGCTAGAAGATGGTCAGCAGGTGAGGGTGGCTCACAGGCAGCTCAGACCTACCTCCTGAGCTGAGCATGTTACCTATAAATACTTTAATTGTGTGATGGTATGAGACTGCTGGGTCTTCTGCATCTCTCATGGTCAAGAAAATGAGCCAAAAAATACAACATCTCTTGTCTCTTACCTGCAAAACCCCAGTGTATCAAAAAGCAAATGGGACATCTACCTTTCCCTTCCTGTTGACTCTTCAGGAAATGTATGTGGTGATTTATGGCTCTTGAGCACTTGGGAGAATTTCGGTATTTTGATCATAGGAAGGTGAAGCATCCTCAACAAAATGATTGGTATAAACTGGCCTTTGTACATCTGGGACTCAGGCCCTAAGCAATACTTTTTTTTTTTTGCTGGCATAGGCTGTGAACATCAAAGGAGAGTCAGAGGAAAAGGACCTGCCCTTTCACTCACAACGCAACTTTTGAAACTGCCTTTGTAATTTGCCTTTCTTCTGGTCAGTCTCAAGATACAGCTGAGCACTCGTGACCTCTGGGCAATGTTAGCAACGTGTTGTGGACAGAAGGGACAGCTGCAGCATTCTTGCCCAGACAGATCTGGGAAGGTGGACTGGGAAGCACCTACAATGGTTGCTACCATCAGCAGATGTGAAAGGGCCACATAGCCTGTCTCTAACACTGCAGGAGATTCCCTGACCTGTGGCCTCGGAGCAAAGGAGGTGACAGAGAGACCCACAGCAGGCATGTGGGTAATGTTGACAAGGATGAGCAATTACTGACTCACCAGTTTTCATTGTTTTTCAATTTGGTTTTGGCAGGGTGTTTGCCTGCCAGGTGGAGAGCATAGGAGATTCAAATCCCACTTTTCTCCATGGGGATGGGGAACTAAGGAGCTGGCATATTTAGTTTCACTCCTGAAGTCATCCACCCAAATTGAAAGGGACCACCAAGAGAGAAGTAGAGTTCACAATTTCCAAGGTGTCAAAGCTGACACTACTGCATTTCGTCCCATTTCTGATTCAAGGGGGGATTCTGTTTCAAAACAACCTTTATTCTCAGGCATAAGAAAGTGACATTTGAGGCTTTCTAAAAATAAATACGTAGTTAAAATGAATCTGGTACAATTTGTCTCTTAGCTCTGGAGAGGATGTGGAAGAGGGGGATGAAAGGAGAGGACAATGAATTTATAATCTGGCTTTTAGCAAGGTGTAAATTTACCACCCAGACTCCCACCCATTACACCACAGACAGGAAACCAGCTTGTGGACGGTGCAGGGAGTTTGTTGCTCCTCCTTGCAAAATGACTATGTGTGTTATTGATTTCACAGGCCTAACCATGACTGCTATATTTTTTAAATCTTGCCTCTTGCCTTTTTATGTTTTCAGATCAGCTATGCATTTCATCAGCCTCCTGCCCACCGGCAATCATAAAATATGAGCCTTTGTGGGAAAGCAGAGACGTAGAAAGAGTTTCTTATGAAATAGTGGCTGGGATTGTTCCAGACACCTCCAGCCAGCTGCTCTCCAGCTCTGTGATACAAGGGACAGTAAACATCAGCTTTGGAAAGTCAGACGGTTGGGCCCTTTGGCTGCAGGCCCACTGAACAAGTTCTCCTGACTACTGAGGCATGGCTCGGAAAATAAAAGGGCTCTTTAGCGCTGATATCTTTGGACATCACTATGCAATATAGCTGGAATCAGTCCAGGGTGTTCCTGCCTGCTTTGCATGTTAGGCTATAAAACAAATCCAAACACATCAGTCCTTTCCTGGTGCTTGGTTTTCATTAAAGTATCTCCTGCTATTGATCCTGCCTGGTCCAGTCTGGAGCAGTGCAATGTCACTGGGCTGCTTCATGGCCAGTGGTAACTGGGAGTAGATTATATCACTGGTGGAGTGGCATTATCTCTTTTCCAGCCCGCAATGCAGAAACTGTACTCATTTGCATAAATTTTACCTACAGAAATTCTGCAGCCTGTGCTTTCCTCCTGACTGTAATGTCAGCAGTGTCAGGAGAAGGCAGCACTGATGTGAAAGGCACATTTTACAGACGAGGCAGGACTCTCATGTATTCTTAAGGACTTTACAGTTGAACTATAGGAAAGGCATAGATGGAGACCAAAGGGTGATCAGCTCCTGTATATGAGGAAAGTAAATAGGCTGTGATACTCCAGCAGGGAAAAGAAAATTACATGGAATGTAAAATCCTGCAGCTTTCCAGATAGGTCAGAAAGTGTGTAATTGCTCACAGCAGGGGAGGAGATGGGGACATTGAATTAAATGATCAGGCAGATCAAGCAAACTAAAGGGAACACTCTTTCACACAAAACATAATTCAGGAAGGAGAGTCACTGCCATAAATTTTTCACCGCCATAAATTCACCGCTATAAACTTCTGGAATGCCAAATGTACAAACAGGTCTATAAAAGAGAGTTTGAGAATTGGGCCTGAAAGGGCAAGGTAGAGAACAACTCCAGAAGTCCCTAATGCATGGATTTCATTAGAGGTTAGGGAGGTCCCCTTCCTCCGTCCTCTTTCTTTTATTCTTTTCCAGTAGCTGCTACCAATAACTGTTAAAGACATGATACTGTCTTGACGGGCTTTTGATTTGACTCATTGCAGACATTCTTAGGAGATTTAATGAACCAGCTCCTCTTTGGAACAATTCCAGTGTCTTCAATGAATTTGAAGCAGAAATTATTTCCTACATGTCTGACAATTCCTGCTTTGTTTTCATTTCAGCATCTCCTAAGGCTTAAAAGCAGCTCTTTGCCTCTGAACTTTTCCTTTGAGTTCATGTGTTGGTTCTCTCAGTTATGTTCAGCATTACATTAAGACAAACATTAAAAAAAAAAAAAAACAAACCCTGCAATATTGTTTTATTAAATTGTCACAACAAATAGTGCCAAATGAAGGACTGAAACTCTCAGATATACTGGTGATTGGATGAGGATAGACTACATTATTGCCACTCTGGACCTGAACAAATTGAAGTACTTGTCAAGACAGGGCAGATAAGCTGTAAAGGGCAGATTCCTGTAGCAGTTATAGGAAACTCTTGAAGCACCAGTACAAGGGCTGGACATGGCTAAAAGACTATAGCCAGCTGGGTCAGGTCTCAGCCCCCTGAGGCAGCTCCCTCAGCCCCTGGCTGTTTTTGTAGAAGAGGGAGGACCTGCTTGGTCAAGCCAGGTGTGCCTGTAGCTGTGCACCACTTCCATATGGGGCACAAGCCTCCACATCCTTCTCCCTCTCTTCTTTCCCACATTGCAGTTTCCAATGAAAGGAAACCTTGAGCGTGAGTGTCCCAGCAGATCTTTTTGCTTCTAATTGCCAGCCTTTCCTTCACCCAGCCTCCAGTCATCACATGTACCATGAATACTTTAGGACAGGTGCTCTCTTGTCACATTGCATAGATACCATCTATTGGGGCCTTGGACAAAATTTGGACCTCTTATCCAACATAAAGAACAATAACCTCCTGTCTGTCTCAGAAGTGTCTCCACCCTGTATTATGATAAGAGATATAATCATCCTCTAATCACAGGAAGAGACCACTGGCTGAGGATGGGAGTGACAAGTGCACTGCGGATCACTCTGGCCCTCATTGCACAGACAAGACAAAGTGTTGCCCTCGGGCTTGCTTCAGCCTGGGGAAGCTGTGCAGTGCTTGGCGCCTGCCAAGTGGTGTCCACAGCAGTCACAGGAACCTCTTGGCCATCAGGACCATGCTGCCACCTCTCCTGGGTTTCAGCCCCTCCTGAGGATGGGATGTAGCAAAGCAGAGCAGGGATGCTAAGCACTGCATTATCATCTGTTGGAAAGGAGCTATCCATCGGAAAGCACTATCTGTCAAGGCTAATGCAGTCCTTGAGCCAAGCATTCAGCACTATCCTGTACAATTTATCATGAACTACATTAGAACCCCAGTCCTCCATCTGTTTCCTGAAAAAGAGCTGGAGAGTCCTTTCTCCTAGCTACTGTCCTGCTTTAAAAACAAGTCTCACAATTGTAAGGAGAGCCTTTGTAAAGCTGAAGCAGCAATTAAGCCAGGGCGTCTGATCTCACCTTGACTTGATCTTTCACAATATCCCTTTCTTATAATATTTGGCACTGGTAGAAGGGACTATTTATTGAGAGTTACCAAAGGCCTGACTCAAAAGCGACAGCAGTTTCCGTTTTCATTTGCCAAAAGCAGGGCCACCAAAAGGGCAAAGAAGATTGACAGAATAATTAACAATGAAGATGGGCTGAACTTTTAACAGGAAGAAACTGGGACTGTCCTTCTCACATCTGCCCATCCTCAGTCTCATGGCAACAGACCAGATTGCTGCACACTCCCAAATCTAAAATGGAGCAGTACTGGGCCGTGCTAGCAATCAGCAGAGCTGCTCCTCTGGGTTATGTCTTAGAGATCAGTTGCAATACTTTCATGAAGTTTTATCTTCCCTGCAAACTCATGAAACCTTATTGAAATGACCCCTGGGATTCTCTCTTCAAAGGATATTTGATGAAATTAAACTCTTTTCTAATGGGGGACAGAAAAATTGCAAAGAATTGATGGTTCTTCAGATTTCCAGGATGTCTGATTTCATGTATCAATTTACCACAATGTGGGCAATTGTAGTATCTCTTTACTATTTGTATAGGCTTGAATTTTAATTCTTGTCCATAGAATGTAGTATCTCTTTACTATTTGTATAAGCTTGAATTTTAATTCTTGTCCATAGAATGTAATGATAAGCATGTTCTGAGCTCAATAATTGTGTCAATAATTTTCTGTTGATGTTAATTGACTTGATTTATGTTCAACAGTTGGAGACTTTCACCTGGCTACCTTGCCTTTGCCTGTCTCTATTTTTTTAAATTTAATAGTTAGCTTATCCTGCAGCCTATTTTGTCACAGGAGAAAATCCTCTTTTTTGGAATTATTATATCAACCAGAGGGTCCATCAAAAATGCAGATGTTTGTCCAGAATCTGAATGGAGTTGAGCCAAGCTGAATGATTCCAGAAGCAAATTTACCCTTATGGAAAAACTCCAGCTGATACATTAAATATTAGATGGGTATTTATAGTTGGGAGATTAATGGCAGCGCTTCAAAATGGGAAGCTCCTTTGCCCATCCAGTTCTCACTAGTGATGTCAGAAAGTGCATCCTACACCAGCACTGTCTACCTGTGAGAACTTCTGGCTATTTCTGTCAAAATAGCCACCAAGGCTATTTTAAAATGAAAAATATTGCTAGTGTTACCTCCTTTAGCCAGGGCTTGTACTTGCACAGGGAGTTTGAAGGTGTGTAAGTTACTGCTGAACCTTTGATATCTCCTGGTTGTATCTCTGCCGTTGATGAATTTCCAGCCAAGTGTTGAGACAAAAAGCTAGTTGGTGTGATAGAGAGCAATTACCCCAGTTCCTGAAATCTTGCAAACTCAAATCTAAACCTTTGATTGAATAGATTTTCTGAAACTCTAGTAATCCTGCTATCAGCTTCTGAGCCAGCTCTTTCCTGCACAATTGAGTAAGTATGGCAAACATATCTAGTGACTGTGAAGATGAGGCTCAGAGTGTGGTCTTTCTGGACCTCCTCCTTGTGAATGAGGACACAATGCAGAGAAGGACATTTTGAGCAGTAGTTGTGCCTTTGGAAGGGTGGGAAACCCTCCAGGTAAGACTAAACTGATGCGAGCTACCATCCAGTGTGGCATTACTGAAGGAAGCAGCAATTTTGTTACATAGCTTTTGTTGTGCTCAGCTGTACAGAAGTGGAAAAGAGCTGTGTCTATTCTGAGTTGCCATCAGCTGGTGGTATGTTGGACTGATTGGATAGTGTTTGCTGGATGTTTTCTTTTACAAAACTGGACACGGATTTAGTATTTAAGTGCATGACTAAGGATGGTGCTGTCTTTGCCCGTTCTGTATTGCTTATGCATGAATTTGGAGTTCCTCCTCCATGGATACAGCATCATGTTTGTCACAGGTTATCAGAGCCAGCATCAAGTTACCAAGTCATTTCCAAGAGAAGAGGAGCCAACCTTTATCATTTTAACTGACACTGTCTTGGAAAGAGAGCACTGAAATGTCCACAGGAAGCATGGGAGGAGATATGCAACTAAAAATTTGGTTTTTCATATACACACAAAAATTTATTTGGCTTGACATACCTGAATGATGTACACTTATATACTTATAGACACAGACACACATCATTTTCTTTCATTAATGCACATATGTGTGTGTGGGGTGTAATTATATGCCATGGTTCTGTTTCTTTATGTTACAGGACACAGGCAGTGTTTCAAACCTTAAACAGTTGCAGACAAATGGTATAGCTTGTTGTGGAACTAATTGATTCTAACAGTTTTGCTTTAGTTGTCAGATGGCTCCATTTTAAGATCGTACTAAAAGAAATTAAACATTTATACTATTTTTTTTTCTTTTTATTTCTTTGCTCTTCTTTTAATTTCACGGCTTCAGAATATATTCACCACCTCCTGGGACCCTTTGTGGGATGTCAGTTCTGCAATTTGTCTAGGTTACAAATCAGTTTGCTTTGCAGGTTTGTAGCTTGAACCAGAACTGGGAGTAGGAAAAGCAAATGAATGAAATGAAAGAGAGCCTCCAGGCACCATAGGAATTTATAGCACAGATTGCCGGTGCCACCTAGAAAACAGAATGAGATCAAACACTGATTCCTCTATGTCTGCAGGATGCTCTAGAATCCAGCATGGCCAGAAATAGACACATCGGCCTTTTTAAAAACATGAGTTACAGTCCTCATAAATCAACAGAACAGAAGGATGCAGACTGGCCCTCTCAAGGCATTATGAGACTTGTATATATATGCTTGTATATATTTACTGCACATATGTGTTTCTGTAGGAACCCTTTTTCCTTAATGCAAATTGCTTTAAAATGTTCTCAGCTACATTTAAGAACACCTATTGCTGTGCAATGCAATTCTGTGTGTGAGACCCATTCGTGACCTTCCCTTGCAAATCAAGATGCAATGAATGTGGTGAAAGCTGTACACTTTTCTATGATTCCAGTCAGCAGATTTATGATTTAATAATCAGAAAAAAATCAGTTAAAGAAAACCCTCCATCTCTGTCAACCTGCTAAGAGCACCTAATTGCTCCAGAGCTCAGAAAGAAGTCACAGTTTAATAAACTCCACCTGGCGTTGCCTCACCACTACTGCTTTGTACATTTCTATTGCCCAGGAAATCTGAGGTTGGTTGTATTGTTCTGAGCCTTTTGATTATGCTCAAGCTAAAATGAGGGATCGCACACTCCAATTTGTGGTGACCCTAACTTGGGAAAGTGCCTTGCTATGAGCAAAAATAGAAATGAGGCTTATGACCCTGTGTTTTAAATCATTTATTGTCACTACAGTGTATAGTCTTAATTCTGCAAAGCTTCTTTACCTGCATACTAAAAAGTATGCTTAAGACCATTTGTTTTATCCAAATATAACCATATTTGAATACATAATATGTATTTATATCCATGTCTACACATAGGAGCTTGGCTCAATGAAGTTGTAAAGCAAAATGTGATAACTGAGGTTTCATAGAAAGCCAGAGTGAAGCTGTGACACAGTCCTAAACAGTATGCAAACAGTGACATACATTACAGCTAATGTCATAGGGGGAAATGAACATTTCTGGCACAGAGATTGACACTGACAGATAGTGGAGGGAAAATACAAAAATTATAAATCACACCAACAACACACACAAAAATTGAAGCTGTCACCATGCTAAGATCTCCAGAAAATAAAATACAAAACTCTCAGTCTGCCTAGCCAACATTAGAAAATGAGACAAAAGTGTGAAACTGAAGAGGAGTATAAAGTCACTCCAATTGCTCCCAGATGCCCCAAGCAGGGAAGAGGCAGAGATTAAATCAGCTGTATTGAAAGAGAGGGAATCCAGTGCATCCAAAGCAGTGCAGGACAAAAGTAAATTGAAGCCCACATTAGTGGTACTGAAAAATGGACAGTCTTTTTTTAAGGAGTACTTGATCTGAGTACAAGTAAAATGAACTCTCCGTTAGACTTGATTTAAGAGAAAGAAAAAAATTCATGGACAGACAACAGGAACAAAAATCCTGATTTAATTTTAACAAATTACAGTGAATGATGCAGGGGGAACAGAGACAGAGTGAGCTAAGTGGATGAGAGGTTAACGTAGATTCCAGTAAAAAGAGCCTTTTCAGTCATTTCATTACACCTAACACAGCACCTGCCACTGCTTGAGCCAATTGTTTTGTCCTCTTTGTGAGCTTCATATTTATCCTTGGATGATATTAAGTTTTGTGCATAAAGATGCCACAGGATCTGAAAAAAATAGGAAAAATATGTCAGTAGTCATAATTGGCTTCTTCAGCCAAAAGTATCCAAAGAAGTGGTGGATATCCTATTTCTTCAAATGTTTACTACCCCAGACACAGAACACACAGCTGTGTGTGAGCTTGTCCTGGCAAAAGAGTGGAGAGGGTAACCTCATCTACCCTTTCAGTCTCTGAGCTTTGATGATTCTTATTTTGCAAGAGCAGCTTTGCTTATAAACAAGAACAGGTTTAACAAGTCAAACCAGTTAACCTTTAAACAATTAACGCATTCGTCCTAACAAAAGGCAGAGCTTGAACTCAAAGAGCAAACCCCTCTTGCTGTGAAATGCTTTCCAAAGTTTAATTTCACATGTAGGACCAGTAGCACTCACAGCAGGAAGGCAGAATGAGTCATGTGAGGATGTTGGGAACTGGGATGAGAAAGCAATGCAAAAGTACTCATAACATAAATTGCTTATCACTCTGTACTTTGTTCTTCAAACAGAGATGATTTTGACACTGTATCCGGTTTCAAGGAGGGTGCTAGACTGGAGGCTAATCCTACCAGCACTCTTACCACCCTGAAAGGCAGCACAACTCTTTCTCATGCAGTGCTGAAAGAAAAGACGAAGTCAAGAAAATTATTTTAGAAAATGGGACTTCTGCTCTGGTGCCCTGTTTCTGTATGGACTGATTTATTTCAGAGAGGATGAAAGAGAAAAAAAACATTGTTCTGCTTTAACTGAGTTCCTACCTGTTTTCAGAGTCTTTTACAATAGTTTACATGATAAAGTGCAAGGCAAAGGATGTTCACATATCCTGACAATTACAGAAACTAAAGAAGCCTGAACCCCTTTATCTTCAGCTTGGAAGTCCCTTATAATTTATATCATTGCCAGTTCAACTGAGACAGAGGGAGCTTTCTTCTGAGGAAGAAGGGGTTTTGTCCATCTGGGGGCAAGAGCACACATCCACAAATCAGCCTACACTGGCTGCCATTTCACAGGGGCTTTTATTCCCGAAAACCACCTGCCCAAGTGACTCCACCAACCTTGAAGGGAAAAAAAGCCTTGATATTCTTCCACCACATTTCTCTGGATTGGATGGTTGAAATGATGCCTTTGGGAAATAGCAGAATAGTTATGCATAGGAAATTCCAGCTGCTTATATTTTTTTGCGCACGTTGATACTAATAAATATTTTCATATCCTTTTTTTTCTCCCTCTTTTTTTTTTTTTTTTTCTATTTGTGGGTAGAAGAAAATGTAGACAAGAGTATGTTTCTTAAAAAGTGCCTGTTTTAAACAAGGCACTAGGTACCAAACACTGATCCACAAATCAAAGGCCAACATTCCTCTCCCATGCTATCTCAGCACAGATCCTGATACATGTATACCATAGTATCAGATTGACTTTTTCAGGGAAAGGAGAAGTGATTTTCTTACTGATGTGGCAGGTAATTCATCCTGTTGTGAATCACTGAAATCAGGGCAATTCAATCTATGCTACCAGAGTTTGTCCTGCTCCATCACTAAGGTGTTTTCCTTGTCTGCCATTGCTGCATCCTATGAAGCAATTATGCTTGGCCAAAATTCTTCCTGATTCAGAGTAAACAGCATCTTGACAAACTCTGGGAAACATGAAGGTGTCTCATTGAGGTGGAGGCCAGTCATTTCACTTTGTATATATGAGCATAGTTCAGTGTTTTTTTCCTCTGGCAGAGAGCAGAGACAACAGCAGGAGCAGTGCAAAAGCTCAAAGGGCTTCCTCCCCTCTCAACCCCCTTGGCACTCATCCACCCCAGGACAAAACGGGGTAGAGACATTCCCCCCATGATCCAGTGACATTTAACACCAGCCTGTGCTGGGATGAGTGGATTGCCTCCATGGGGACATGAGAACTGAGGCCAACAGAAAACCCTTGGCAAACGTGTTCAAATAGACACTGTCCTGGCTCTGAGATGTACAAACTACCAAGATTTCTATGACATTTGGCTTTTTCATTTAATTTGAGTATTCCAAAATGGGTATCAAGAATCTGTTTTCCTTGATGCCTTTTCCACTGTGGCAGCAGTAGCCCAGTGGCACTTCCCTTTGCTTCTGCCTGTCTACAGCAAGTTCCTGAGGAAATGAGCAAAACAAGATTCTACCTCTCTGGCTTGGGTCTGAGCAAGTCACTTGCTTGGGGAATGTGACTGTCACATGTGGGGATTTCTGCTTTCACAGATCAGAGACAAGGAAGAGCAGATCACTCTTACAGTGCTCCATGGCAGCCTGGGGAATCCAGAGATGCAGAAATAACAGGATATGGACCTCCAATTCAGAGCAGATTGAAAAAACAATGTTGGGAAATGGGTCTGTATTTACAGACATACTGCAGAACACAAGAATCACTTCATTCAGCAGCAGGAGACACGGGAATATCCATAGCCTAGATTTAGGTTTGCTTATTGTGCTTTTAGTATGAGATTTAGCTTATTTCACTTCTGGCATGCATATGCGAGCCAAACAGACTCTGCTCCCTAAATTCTAGTCAATGGAAGGAAAGAGGCACTTCAAGCCACTGTTCACCTTATCTATTGTAAGAGACTTCTGCAAGCTGAGACAAAGTGAACTTGTAGTGTCTTTCACCTGCAGTGATTGTTCTTTAACCCTCACATGGTAAAGCATCTCACAAGCCCACAGTGAACTCCCACTAAACAGCATCTGCTACAAAGTATCCCAGTAAAGATAGGTTTTTTACTTCATTAGACAGTTTCTTTCACTAAGGAACACTTTTTAGATTATCCCTTGAACATCACCTATCCTGTACCACAAATTAGCACTAAAGGAGCCGACTGGCAGTGTCATGTGCCTATAAATGAGATCTACACTGAGATATCCTGCCCAAACCCCCATTTGCATTGTTATAACTGTCCAGAAACACTTCAGGGGCTGTGAACTCTGCCTACCAAAGTGCCTAAATGCGCTTGTCCATCAACCTGCCACGCCCTTGCACCCTGAAGTCTGACTTGTCACATAGCTGAATCTCAGAAAGCTGAGAAGTCATCACAGCCCATCTCCTCCTGCTAGCACAGGATGATGAGTTCCAAATGCTCCTAGCAGATCACATTCACCCTGGGAGGGCACCTTTGAAGAGGGAACAATGGGGACACTGCACAGTGCCTGGACAACCTGCCTTCCTTTCTCCAGCTGCCAGCAGATCAGAGGATCCCATGACCAGTGACATTGGCATGGCACATCCTGGGGTGGGAGAGACACCACCACTCTGCATCGGAAATGCCTTAAGCAAACATGGATAGTGAGGGAGCCAGGTGGGAGCATCATGCTAAAACACACAGGAACTGGCAGGTGTGAGGACTGTAGCTGATGGTTTCAGGGAGGAGTTGTGTTTAACTATTCTGAGCTGGAAGGACAGGTTTGTCATGCACATGGCCTAAAGCAAGGAAGACAAAGAGATGAAAGCTGGGGAATCCCAAAGAGATGAGAGATGCACACCCCAGTAAAGAAACCCCCAAATTTCACTCTGCAAAGGGCAGCTTGCTCTAGTGTAAGAAGAAGCACACAAACTTGAGTGCTCGTCCAAGTGAACATCCTCAAATGGCGTATTTACATTCTTCCCCATATAAAGAGTGGACACATGTTTTTGTCTTCTGCTTAACCAGGTGAGCAGCTGCTTACATCTGATACAGATTGATGCAGGGATGAACTCGGCTGTGGCAAACAGCCTTACCTCTATTATCCTCAATGCTCTTGTATTTATGCACCTGTTTACGAGGCACATCCCACAGATTTTTGTCCTGAGAGGTTAGGGGCAGCAGGTCACAAACTGAGCAGATTGAAATAGTAACTATTATTAATTTTCGTATTGTATGGGGCACAGATCCATAGAAAGCTTGAAGGTTACTGGTGATCTGTTGGTCCAAACCTTTGAAACCCACTCCTCTAGGAGTCCTCTCTAGGTGATAATGGGAGAATCTGTCATTTGTGGAAAAGAACAAGCAGGGCTATCATCACCCAAGTAATCTGAAATGAGGTGAATTCAACTAAGCCAAAGCAGAACTCTGGCTCTAACCCATGCCCAGTAATGCAAGTTAACTTCCATTACATGTGTACGAGCAAGGGGGTGGCACTGTCACCTGTGGTACTCTTCTGGGTGCTTTCTCTTACCCATCACTGCACACAAGACTGTCTGAGATCAAGAAATTGTGCCTTGGAGTAACAGGGTAGCAAGTACTGGGCAGGTCACACACAATAATATGTCATTTAGGAAAAATTACTTGTCAGCCTACATCACTGTATTGTAGCAATGCTTTGGTTTCTACATGCTAGCAAGACAGACAAAAGAGAAGGGATGGAGAGTTTGGGCTGGGTCTGTAGTAAAGATCTGTCCTACTCGCAGAAACGCTATCCAAATCACAGAGGATCAGGAAAACCAACTACAGGCTCCCTGAATTTCTGTATGAAGCAATCACCTTTACACAACTCATAATTGAATGTACTGCACTTAACTCTCTGTTCTTTATTACAGTGTTGACTAATGAAGCCTTACTTTAGAATAAAACCCCACTTCTAGTAACACTGTGGTGTTAACATAATTATTCATTGTCTGAGTGTTATGTTTGTGCCAGTGCTGAAGAGCAGATGTTACGAGTGAAATCTGAAGAGTTTATTATAAGCAAAAAATAATTAGAAATAATTAGCTTCCTGTTCTGTAGGAACAAGTCTGTTGTCCAGCAGACTAATTAGAAGATCTTCAGTCAGTCTTGTGTCATGTTGCAACCAAATCTCTGAATATTATTTTTTTATGTTCAAAGACTTGACAGTGAGGCAACTTATCTGGATATCATATGAGAAGACTGACTACTTTCATTTATCTCTGTATCACTTTATTCACTGAAGTATCATTATGTAGCTAAGATGCTTCTATAATTATTTTTGTGCTTGTTTCTCTTACATGTTATAATTATAAAAAATATTCCTAATTATTTCTGTAGAGTCTACAAGCTCCTGTGTGCATAGACAGAAAAAAAGTTTTGCAAAATCCAGGGGAACCTGAAGGTGAAGTCAAAAGCCTCAAAAGCAGTTAGCGTTCACTTTAGGAAAGATGTGAATCAATTCTAGAGCCACCAAGTACACCAATGAGAATGATTAAACATCTGTGAAGGGACAGGGTAACATTTTTCAAGCACATGAAAGATTACTCCAAATAACAAAGGAATGAATCTTCCTTTCAAGTATTTGTGTTAGATAGGACAGCAATTAACCTGCAGCAATGAAAGTTTCACTAAAACATGAGGAAAAAATTCTCTAATTGCAAGGACGGGGAAGCAGTGGATCAGACTTGTAAAAAGACTGCAGATAACATTTTCAAGGAAGTTAGACATCTGCCATCACTATGCATGCTGCTGTGGGGTAAGATTAGATGACCCTTGAAGATTCCTTCTGCTTTGTGACTATATGGGATAGCTGGGCAGGCTGACAAGGGAGAGAAGTAGACATATTCTGAAATGAGTGAGGGTCAGAACAACAGTAGAGCTGTCTAGGGTCACTAGGACAGGCGCTGGCAGGAAACTTAGCCATGATATGTCAGGAGAAGAGCTGCTTTAGGATCAGATTTGGGCCTTGTGGGGGTCTAAAATGCAGTTTTAAAGAATCTATGTTGTAAAAGAACTTGAGTCCATATGCTATGTTTGAAAAGCATATTTGATTATAGTGTCATGCAAACACAAAAGAGGAAGATAGTCACTGCTAGTGATGGGTCCACATCCAAATTTGTCAGCATCAGGGTGCTGAGAGCCAATCAGCTTCATGCAAAGCTTTATGTGCAAAGCAGAATGGTTAGTTGATAATGGTGACTTACTTTTCTAAGCAGGTCTTTGCTCACACACTTCACAAGTAAAAACTCAGTCTAAAATCCTGAGGGTAGGATCTATCACTTCAAAGTGTGCCATACTCAGTGGGAAGGAGGGGAGTGGGGCCAGGCACCCAGATATTTTGAGATGTAGTCCTCTCTCCAGAGAGCTGACAGCTGCTAGACTGAGACATCACCAAATCTTTTACTATATCTGCTCAGAAAGGCAGGCCAAAAGTGCTGGGATCAATTCATACAAATCTCTCCTCAGGTCTCTGTTGTGCAATGCTGGTTTCTGTTCCTCTTCTTGCAATAATAAGCTGCAACTGCTGCTTCAGGGATTCTACAAAGGGTGCAGCTTATGTAATATCCATTTAGAAATGACAAAGCTTTCTTTTTTGGGCCTTTCATGTAGTAGTCCACCCACATGCAGGCGGTGCACACAAATGACGTATCACCCGGGGCCTGAGACTTGCTGCAGAAATTGATAGTAAGCTGTTGTTATTCTAATTATGTGGCTGTCTTCCTTAATTAAAGCTATGCCACAGGTCATTTACCCTGGTGCAGAGTCCATGAACATTAATCCTGGCAGTGTTTTGGATTCAGAGAGTTCTCATTAGCATAGGATTGGCTGTGAGGGAAGTATAATCATCTGAAACCCTTTACAAAGGAATGTAAATTAGCATCCATGCCTCCCATGTACTATTGACATAGTAAATTATTTTACTGGCTAGAAATGAAAATGAGCACGGAGCAATGGCACTCATGACTGCAGCTCAGGCTGTACTGTGTTTGCAATGGGGATTTGTGTGTGTGTCTCTATCCACAGCCAGAAACCCCAATTATCATCTCTGATGGCTCACCAGCCCTTGAAGATCATGCTCCTCCCCTTGCAAAGCACTGCAATCCATTTACACTGAAGTAATAACTAAGAATGAAAAATAGACTTTAGAAGGCCTTATTAATCTTGGTGTTCTTCGCTCAGAAGCACGGAACCCCACATTGGGAGTGGATTATGGTTTGGGAGCGGCTTACCCTCTTGTAATAACAGGAATAATTCTGTAACTTGTCTAATCAAGCAGTGTTCAAATTTTTGTTTGGTCACAAATCACGCTTCAAGATAGATCTTTAGTTTTGCAAAGATTGAAACAGGCCCCAGGTAGAGAAAAAAAAACCAAGCTGCTTTTTAGCAATCACTGACTCCACACATCAGCAAGAACATCACCCACAGCTAATCAAAAACCATCCCTCCAAGGAGACAAGCAAACAGTGATCACCCATGCTAGAGCTGAAGAGAGGGACACCACACCCAGGGCGAAAAGCCAGATCTTCTGATTGCTGATCCCCTACTCCATCTATCCTACACCACTGCTTTTGCATTACGTGATTATAGCAAGATAGAAATAATGGACGCAGTTCTACAATAGGAATTGTTCTTCTACAGAGTCAAGTTCTTCTTTTGTTAGAATAATTACTTCCCTGGCACACTTCCCATCCTGTTCAAAAGCCAAGCAATGGCCATGGCTAATGGCCAACTATGGCCAACAGTACTGTAGCTATAATTTTGAAAATTAATTTTCAAAACAAAGAATTATGCTCCTGATAGTAAAATATAGCCAGGACATTAAGCTATAATATAAAGCAATATAATATTTCATTGGCATGTGTTTAAATGCTGTGTTATCCTACATGGGTATATTCAGAGTAATTCTTATGGTGAAGAAAAAATTAGGAAGTGGTAGGATAAGTCCTGTTTTCCTCAAAGTTAAAGAGACCAGTTCTAAGGAGTGACACTTCTGGCAATGTTTACTGGAAGAAGGAAAGAAAAAAACCTGTTAAAAAATAGGAAACAGTACATTAAAAATGAGCAAAACCCCCTATTGATCTTAAGCATTGCATTTATACTGTGGTAAAGCTGTCTGGAGTAAAGCAATTCCATTTCTATTTAATTTATGTTATGATGTTGATAGGATGACCAGTAGCACCGTATCCAAGTAGTTCACAACACAGAGTTGCTATTAACAACATCATAATTTTACAGATGAAGAAATGAAAGTCCAAATTTTCAAAGCTATTAAGTCTACAGATAAGATATCTTGACAAAGTGACATGCACTATGGTCAGTCAGGAAATCAAATTCAGGTTTCTCACTCCCTCAGCAGCACTCACATAACTGGTTCAAAGTTTGCTTTCAGTGGAATGGTTTTGCTTTTGTTACAATATAAAATAATTTTAACCAAGACCATATGGTGTTACTGAGTCCTATTCTGTGAATTTAAGAAATGTTCAATCTCACTTCCACTCTGAGGAAAGTAACGTGTATTCTTTTGAATGTTCAAAGTGATCTTATGTGTGTGTGTTTGTTAAGAACTCACAACTGATTCATTTTATGAGGCATATCTCTGCTTTTAGCAGCCATTTTCTCCTGGTCTCCAGTCATCATCACATGGTAATTCGAAACCAGCCTAATGTTATCAGAATTATTTGATCTTCAGGGTAAGAGAACAATGAAGGTTGTAGACACTTCCACAGAGTATCTGAATGTCATAACAGAAGGCAGGGAGCTGAAAAGGAGGCTCCTTACTCAGAGGTTGAGTTTTCTGAGGTATTTAATCTTTTTTTGTGTTCTGCTGGGGGTAAAAGAAAAGTTGGAACATCAGTCAACAAAAAAAAGGACAGGGCCATAGAGTAGTTTTGAGAAGGAAAAATTCAAACAAACAATCTCAGCTGCTGTCTACAATCAAACTTTTGCTCCTGATTAGATATCTGTCTGGGGTGGATAGGCAGCAGTTGCTGGCTTTATTCTATGGCTTTAATGAATGTGGCAAAGTTGGGGCAGCAGAGCCTTTGACAAAGGTGATCACCTAAATCAATCAGACATGCATAAGTCCACAGGACAAGATGTGATTAATAATATGAGGCTGAGAGAGGTGGTGAATGTCACTGCAAGTGGATTCCCTGTCATCCTTGAAAGTCCACAGTAATCAGGCAAGATTCCCAATGATTGGAAAAAGGCAAAAGTCACAAATGTGCTCTTGAAGAAAGGAGAAACCTTCTTGAGGAGGTGAGACCTTCTTGAGAGCTGCGACCTTCTGCTCTACAAGCCAGTCTGTCTCACCTTTCAGCCCCAGTAAAGGTTATAGAGAACATTTCCACGCATGCGAAGGACAACAGGGTGATTTGAATCGGCCAGCATGGCTTTTCTGAGGGCAGATCATGTCTCACTTACCTGGTTTTAATCTGTGATCAGATGATCAGCTCAGGAGACAATGGGAGATCAGGTATTAATTTTGAAAGATCTTGAACACAGTCTCCCAAAATATCCTCACATCTAAATTAGTCAGACATTGACTGCATAAGTGGACAATAAGTTGGACTAAAATTTGGCTGGATCTTTGGGTTTTGTTATGAGCAGTATGAAGTCCAGGTGGCATCCAGGTCATGGAACAGTGGTGCTCGTCTGTTCAATGTCATTATCCATGACCTGAATGGTAGGACAGAACTCACTCTCAGCAAATTCATGGATTATACCAAATTAGAGAGAGCTGGAGAGTCAAGGTATTGTTAGGAAGGAAAACAACGGGCTGAAGACATGAGCTGACTAGAACCACAAACTTCAAAAAAGGCAACGTGCTGCATCTGTGTCACAGTCACTCCATGCCCCAGTATGGGCTGGGTGTCAGCTGGATAGAAAACAACTTTGCAGGGAAGGGTTGGGGTGATACCTTGGAGAGCAGGTTTAATATGAGCCAACAGTGTGCCATTTCTACGTAGAGGGATGGCCACATAGGGGGATTTGTAAACAAAAGCATAGCCAGCAGGTCAGCAGCACTCTCTTTTGCTCCCAACCTGGTGAGACCACATCTACAGCAATGTCTCCAAATTGGGATATACAAGGCAGAGTCCAGAATAGGGCAACCAAGGTAGTCAGTGGGCTGGAACATTCAGCATATGAGAAAAGGCTGAGATTTGTTGAGGGGAAATTGCTGTTGCAGTTGACTACAGCTATTTGAAGAGAAAGGTATGGTGAAGATTTTCTTCTCAGAGCCACACAAAACCAGGAAAAAGACATGCTGCAACATGCTAGTTCTCATTACATATCAGGAAAACAAGATCATTTCGAAGGTGGTAAAATAGCGGCATAGATGCCCCAGAGGAGCTGTCTCCAAAGGTATCACATTTGGAGATACTCAGAACTTGAGTGGACACAGCTCTGAGCAAGCTGGTGTAGCCTGGTGCTGCTTTGAGCAGCAGGTAGGACTAGATGACCTGGTGAGATCACTTTCAGCCAAAATTATTACAGGATTTTGCAATTTCTGGTCAGTCCAATGACTTGCATTTGTATTTTGAGAAGATAGGAAGTCCTAACATGAAAATTTAAGATGACAGAAAAGCCATTTCTACTATTACAGCTGGGTTTCAGACACAGTGAGAGAAATGAGCTCTTCCTCCCCTCTCAAATTGCCTTCTCAGTAATATATGAAAGAAACAATGACTGCACAGAAATCAGAGATAACCAAGTTTTACTTTATTTACATAACACCTCTGCCAAAAAAGCAGATGATCATTTCAGTGTGCTTTGTTAGCTATGTTGTCTAGGCTCTCATCAATTTGTATCATCTGTCATTATTTCCTGGGAGGGTCCTCAGGACACATCCAACTTTTTATGAAGTGCTGGCACAGTCCCTAATGCAGCCTCAGATGGGCCCTCCAGTGATCATAGAAACACAAATGCAAAGATATCCTAAAAAAACACAATACACACAAAGGGCTTTTACTCTCCCAAGTAATTTTGGACAGACAGCTAGGTCATTCCCTCACTCTCAATTCTCATCCGGAAAGAGGCCCTCAAAATGCCAACTACAAGGGCAGAAGGGACAAACACGTCATTCCCAGCAAGCTGCTTGGGTGTGGGAGGTGAGTCCTCCCTATGGAGAGCTGGAACATGAGGAAGGCAGGGAGCTGTGGGGTGAACACAGCTGTCTGTCCCTCCCCAACTCTTGCACTGGGATCCAAGTTAACTGGAACTTTTGCAGCCAGTTGCTGTTTTTATACCTGAGCCACAGCTCGGAACTGTGTTGGTGCTTGCGTTTATATTGCTCAGACCACACAGGAAAAAAGGCAGCTGTTTTCCTAAATGAAGTGTTGTAGGGCTGCATCTGTGTTGTTCAGTGCTGGGATACCTTGCCCAAAGTCCTGGGGGGGGGGGGCCCTGGATGTACGGTATCCCAACAGTTCAGCATATCTTTTTGACCTTTCTTTCCCTGCCTTCATTCTCCACCCAGCAATTCACAACAGAGCAGTGTTGTTGATAGGCACAGTGCTGTTTCAGAGACAGTGTGATGCATCACAGGGGGATGACCCCACTCAGATGTCAAACTCAAGGCTGGTAAAAAGTTAGACAAGGCTGCACTTGTATTTTCTGAGAGTCGACTGCAGCTGGTGGGTCTGTTTCTGCCACAGAAATGGGAGGTAGGGGGGTGGCTGCTCCTTCATGCTCCATGGGGCATGAAGGGCAGTGGGAGGAGAAGCTGCCTCTTCTTCCAGGTGCAAACACAGCCCTCATCACCTCAGCCTCAGCCTTGGCTACCATGGGCCACCTGGCTCTGTAGCCTTGATGGAGTGGTGATGGGACATTTTGTAGTTCTGCCAATCAACTCCCCTCAGCAGCTGCTTTGTTTACCTGTGCTTTGTTTACTGTGGAAGAAAACGCCTGGGACCAAGGAAAGCATCCAAACCCAAGCTGACACAGCTCATTTAGGCTTGGCAAGGGAGTAGCCCTTCTGGATTCAAAGCCAGTGAAAGGGCGGGACTGGCAAAAGGACTCTTTGCTGCCCGTATTTCTTTAGAAAAGTTTTGTTTGCTGTGCTACCAGTCTTGGGACAAGGGCTTTTGAGAGAAGAAGGGCAGAACTACAAGAATTTGACTCTGATCTTGAGAAGAGAGGGAAAGTAGGCCTCATTCTGTTTGTGTTGGTTTGTTTGGGCTTTTTCTTAAAGCACAAAAGACAGGGAAAACAATGGACATTATTATACAGTAGGGATGTGCAGATATGGACTCCCATACATGTCCATGGGGTGTCCTTCCAGGTCTTTACTGCTGGGGTCAGCCTGGCCCAGTGTACCTTGACCTTGCTGAAATAGAGAGCAAAGGCAATAAAAACATTGCAGTTGCACTTTGTGCAAGGTCCTCACGGATAACATAGGGATACTGACTTCTATGGGATTTAGGTACCCTATATAACTTTGGGAAACTGTACTTGAGGGTCTCTCCAGCATGGTGTCTGACTTTAAGCTATTGATTACTCTGTGTGTGTGTGTGATATATCAAGTCATCTGACAAAAAAACCCCTAACATTCCTCAGGCTGTCAACCACAGAACCATCTTCTTTAAATGCATGTAAACCAAACCAATTTCATTACCAAAATGCTGGCAAAACCTCTGTCTTGCTTGAAGCTCTTAGAGTCTTGTTTTCAAATGCATTAGTGATGAGCCAATGCATCAGGCTGCAGGAGAAAACTTGCATTTCAAAATGGCAAAAAGTCATGTCCAAACGACTCCTCCAAAACACACAGAGAAACAAAGACAGAAATTTCAGTTCTGGCTGGGAAAGATGAAGGAGGGAAGTAGCTCTGCCAGGCAAAGCAGACAGACTGACCACATGGAAACTGGTAAAAGTGGGAGACTCACAGTTCCTGAAGTAGGACTCATATATGACCAGGGTGAGATGGTAGAGTACCCCTGAAGTCATCCCTGTCACCTCAGTCTTCTCCAGAAAGGAGATGTGGCATTCTGCATGTGTCCCTAGTGTGCATGATGTGGAGGTTGTGACTCTTGGCAGATCTGCCTACGTAGCCCCAGGTAGCCCATATCAGCCACAGCAGTGCTCAAATAAGGAGAATTACTGGGATGATGTGTGGTCAAAAATGTAAGGAACTATATTAACAGAAAGTGCAGAATCGATTTGTTTGACAGGATTTGAAATGTTTCCTTTCTTGTCAGTTTATTTTTATATCCTTCTTAAGACTTAATAAATTGGCTTAAAACCGTAACTGCTAATCATTAAATATCCAGATTTCCAGGTTAAAAAAACCCCATTATTTTCAGAAAGTGAAAATAGACATGGTTTAGATACCTACCTGTATAATGCCACTTGCTAGAAACGTTGTTCATATCATGGCAAACACAAACACCGGATTAATTCAATGCTGAAAAATTTTCCTGCTAAGTTTAATTTTAAAAAAATAAAAAAAAAAAAAAGAAAAACTTTGTTTGGAACTTTCAAGTATTGAATCATTTGAGCATCTGGAAGCACGAATGTAATCTCAAAACCAAAAGCAAAACGGTAGGGGAAAACCAAACCAAACAAACACTTCCTACTAATCCAAATGCTGTAAATAATGAAAAACTCCTTGCTGTGTTTGGATGCAACCCTGGATGGTTTAGTAGCGTTTGGAGTTACCAACTCACCCTTCACAGAAACCTGTGATGTAAACACTCAATGTTTGATGGACTTATGAGGATGCTCTTTTTTGTCTGTATATGTGCCCAGCCGAGTCAGGGACCACCTGCCTCCAGCTCAGAGCAGCCCTGAGACTGTTCCCGTAAGGTCTCGGTTTGTTTCCCCGGGCGGGTGTGATGTGGGTTCCCGAGCGGCGGCGATGCCGTCCCCGGGCGGTCGCGGTTCGGGTGTCCCCCCGCGGGCGGTCGCGCCCCGCGTGTCCGGGCGGACGGTGCCGCTCCGTGGTGCCGCGCCGGCACTGCAGGCTCGGCGGGGAGCAGCCGGCCCCGCAGCCTGCCCGGTCCGGACAAAGGGAAGGGGAAAGGCTGCGGGGGGAAATGGCAGGTGTTGTCTTGGGGCGGGGGTTTCAGCACGGCCGGGCTCCAAGTGTGTTTCTGACCGCAGTCGCCCAAGCTGTCAAGGGCTGGCCAGCCTGGGGTGGGCTTCATTTCTAAAACACGGGCTCAGCATGATGTGGCTTAAGCTCAGCCTGAAAGGCTTCGTTGTGGGAGCCAATGAGTCAACAAAAAAATACTTTCCTGAGCAGTGAGGACTCCATGTTACAGAAGATTCCTGTCGGCTAAGAACCAAGTGAAATTTAATGAAAATTCCTTCTTCTTTTTTTTTTTTTTTTTTTTTTTTTTTTTTTTTTTTTTTGTCTGTCCAGATTATACAAGGATTCAGGATGAGGATGTTTATAAGAAGCCCTGTTTTGTAAACCAGGGACTTGCAGACCCTTGTGTTTTGCTGCAGCTGCTATTTATAGTGGATACTTAAGGAAGTATTTCAGTAAGAGACCAAGAGGAGCCAGAGTCAGGAAGACATATTTCAAGGCCCTGTTCCCAGTGTGCCAACAGGATTGGGACAGACAGACCCTCTCCAGCCCCCTGTGTCCCTTACCTGCCTCTGTTCTGTCCCTCTGCTGTTCCTGACACAGTGAAGCAGTGCCTAGCACAGAGGGACATCCGTCAAGTAGCTGCCATCACGCAGATGACATCAGGAATAACTCTAACAGATGGCAAGTCTGAAGAGGAGCTGCTGCCACTGAAGCAGGCTGGCAGGCAAACATTCCTGCTCTGGCAGCTGGAACAACGGTAGCACAAATGAAACATGAACAATTTCCTCCCTGCCAGCAAAGAAAATAGCTCCAGGGAGATCCTGGGGAGAGTAATTGTCAGCCTCCTCTAGGTATCATGGGAACCATTCAGTAATCCCCTAGTAAACAACTTCTTCTTATTTTTAATACAGAATAAAACCCCAAGAATCTAAGAGTGGGTACTGCACAATTGCTGAATTAGCTGCACCAGTGCCCCCCTCCTTCTGACCTTTCACTAAAAATCACTGAAGTGAGGCATGCGGGAGTTCTACTGTAAACAAAACGGGCTCATAACCGAGGGTGAATCTCCTCTCACAGAACAATGCAAATAGGACAAATACTTAAGATTCTTCTTGCTCCTGTCTTTGAAGAAGATGCTGATCATTAGACCAGTGAAATTCCTCCTTCTCTTGGGACTCAGCCAAGTCTCTCTGTCTTCAGATGCCTTTTTCCTTTTTTTAAAATTTTCCTTTAGTCATAGCTAAAATGCGCTGCAGCCTTATAGCATGTACTGCAAGCTGGCTGGTGTGCCCCCAGGAACTTTCAGTAGCAGCAAGCACAGACAAGGTTGATGCTGGGCATTCACAATGAACATAGGTTACCTTCACTGATATTCAAAGAGCTACAAAAATGCAGAAATCCTGTAAGCCTCAATAAATACTTGCTGGTAATTCATAATAATATATTCATAGCTGGTGTTATTTGGTTCAGTGGGACTACTCCTCACAGAGGGAACTGTGTCAGACAACTAGAATATCTGCACTCAGTCTTTCCAGCAGCAGCTAGTTGTGGACACAAAGGGAATAATAAAAGAATAAGGTAGACACACATCCCTGATGTATTTTCCCAGTTTCCAGTAACTTTCTATGCCACTGGCACAGTACCTGACTTTTTGGCTCCTACTATAGGGAATGTCCTTTTACCTCCTGTGAAATTCAGCATACACATCTGTCATCATCCCAGCAGGTACCAGGATTCCCTCCAAGCAGGGGTCTCAACTATGATAATTTTATGCCATGGGCTCTACTTCACTTATATTTGCAGATTAGCCTCTTTAGGAGGTTTCTCTGTAATAAAGGGCTTGTGTAAGGATGATGCAGTATATATATGACTACCAGCTTTTCCTGTCTGCAGGAACCCACTGAGCAACATGCCTCTGGCTCTGGTGTAAGAAAACTGATGAATACAAAACTGCCATGAACACACACTGTAATGAGCACAGCTGCTGTTTAAAAAAATAAAAAGTCAAGATATTTCTATACCCAGGGCTTGGAGAGCAATCACTCTTCATAGCCTGCAGCCTGGCACAGGCACAGACCAAGAAAAGATAATGAGAGGCCCACTCAGTCCTTATCACAGTTTTTCCTTTGCTTCTTTTTTTCCTTGGTCTTCACTCCCCCTTGCCTTCACTAGCAAAACCCTGTTCTCATTTCCTCAGACATGGATGCAGCAGAAATAACACGAGTAGGAAGCATGTTTCCTCTGCTAGATTACTGGCACACAGAAGCCCCACTCCAAAATTAATTCTCCAGCCAGTATCTCTCATCCAGCCTCAGGAGTGAAAAAGCCACAGAGATAGATATGAATCACAGGTGATGCCTCTAAACCTCTTTTCATCCTTCCTTCAATCTGATTCAAGAGGGGAGCAAAAAAACCCAGCATATTACTGTAATGGCAAATAATAACTAGAAAGCCTCTGGCATTTCTTAGAGAAAGACCTGAGTATATTTTGTCCGGATGGTTGGTTGAACACTGATGCAGCTCCATAACCCTTCATTTCTGTACACAAAGCCTCAAAACCATTCAGGTCTCAGGAGAGAGCAGAGAGGTTGGAAATGGGGGGGTCTGGCTTATGATGTGAGCAGCAGCCAGGCTGCCCAGGACTTTGGCACATCTCCTCCCAGTGATGGGGAGGATTTGGTTTCCATAGCAGCAACGGCATGATTTCCTCCACTCTTCCTCTAAAGGACTTGTATTCCACAAATGCATGGGAGTTATATTTCACCCCAAGGCTTTCATTTTCCTGCTGCATGGTTTTGTCGTGCTCCAGCAGGTCTGCCTTTTTCTGCCTTTTTCTGACACTGATTTGGGGAATGGGGGGGGGGGCATGGGGATGCTGTGCAAGCATCAATCTCGCCTCCCTCTCCCTCTTAACACCGCTCCACAAAAGACACAGTGTTCCCTGTCCCCAACTGACTCATCTTCGCTGAGGTCCCCCTTTTCCTTGCCTGTCTCCAGTGATCAGCTCACGCATGCCTGGCTTTCCATAACAGAGCAGAGCTGTGTGCAAGTGCCAGGCGCCCGCACAAAGCTGGAGTGCTGCCTGCAGAGGAAATGTCAATACAGGAACACCAGGGTATTTACAAAACCTTTCTTTATCCTGTGACAGAGATGCATGTAGCTATAAAACAGTCCTACCTGCATATACTCCCCTTTTGATTCTACCCGCATGAAGTGTACGGAGACTTGTTTCTTGTGATGAAGAAGACTTTTTTTTTTTGTCAGTACAAAAGAGAGGAAAAAGGAAAACATGCTCAGAAATAGGATGGCATAACTACAAACCACACCAACTATTCTGGGGACTCGTAGGAGGATCTGAAAAGCAAAGCCAATTCATTTTTTGCAGTTGATCTGTCTTCAAAACAAATGCTCCTTTAGCTGTACACATTTGACATTTGTCAGAACCAAGGAACTGAGCTGTGCTCTTATTAGTACCATAAAATGTCTTCTTTTTTAGCGTGGAACCAATACAGAAAAGAGGCCATTTTAGCAGGTTTCCCAAGATACGGGTACATGGCACGTTGTGCATACGTGCTGATGTTTCCTGTGCTCTGGGACATCCCAACCCACCTATCCAGGGCAAATGCAGGCCAAGGAGCCCTACTGGCATCTGGGATGGGGGACCTGGGGCTCAGCACTGGGCAGAAGCAATCCCCAGCTTTTAGATCACAGCTGGCATTGGTCCTACCAACACAGAGGCTGCCAGGCTGAGCCCGCTTTTGGTGCAGGCTCACCATATAGGGAGAAAAGGTTACAGAGCCCGGCACAGCTTGGTGCCTTGGCCTCTCACGGAGTTCTCAGCCCATCCACCAGTGGGAAATGCACAGCTTGGCATCCACCCACACTCAAATACTAGTCAAGACTGTTCCCACTGCTCCTACCAGGCTGTTCCCACACTTCGGGCAAGTTAATGTCTCTTCATCTAGGAGAAAGAGAGTTCACATAGTAGCATAAACATGTTATTTATAGTCACTAATGTTTCCAAGCACCTTGAGAGAAGTGGTTTCATCATTGCTTTATTGCTTTCAGTAATACCATTGGACTTATGTGGTGGAAGAGCCCCTAACACTGCACTCATTAATCAAGACCTCCTTGTGGAAAGCAATGCTGATATAAATTTGACCACAAAAATCCCATTAATTTCCATATGTCACTGAACTCTCCAGTCATCTTGGAAGAGTCTTTTGCTGGAGAGAAACATCTGTTCTGGCTCAGAAAGATGGTAGTAAACATCACATCTTAATTAAAACTCTGTGTACAGTTTTGGGAGACATACTGGTACCTCTTAGAAAAAAAAAAAAAAAGAATCTTAATGACTTTACTCCCATGTGCTGACAAAAAACGCCTGTTACTGTCCTTGTTTTGGCAAATGCCAAGTTTGTCAGAGTCAGAACAGAGTTTGGAGGAAAGGCAGCAAAAGTACCCTGACTCCTCTTGGCAGAGTGTCCCTTGGCTGAGAAAATAACTTTACTTTTCACAACTACATTGGTAAGAAAGCCCCTCTAGATGTGTTTTCAGAATTTACAGATATAGGTCACAGGTTTAGCATAGGATTTGTTAGGTACACTCTACCTTCTCTTCCACTGCACTTAAATATATCTCTAAATATAATGGCACAAAGGCACAAAGCAGGGTGATCCTGCTACATTAGCTATTACTTTATCAGTCAGGTTCACAAATTGACTGTGATGCAAATATTTCTTATTCTCAGTTTCTCTTTCTTGCAGACAGGACTAGTATAGTGATAGTCTCATTCAAATATGAACAAAAGAGCTTCAAAAACCTGTTTTCAGCATTCCATCCATATTAAGGCCCTGCTAGTTTCCAAAAAAAAAGCAAAATTTCATGAGAACTCTGTTCTAGAACTTCTTTTGTTTGAATAACACTGGAACAAAACTGGAAATTCCCCAAAGGATGCACCAGTGCACACAAATTATTAAAGCATTCTTTTTATCTGAATTCATTCAATAAAAGGAATGTTGCAGATCCCTTCAGGATCTATCATGATACAGAAATAGAAATATTTGGACTATATAAGTGAGAATATGGGTTTCACCAAACACCTGCTGAATGCTTCTGTGGTTCCCACATCCCATCAAGTTCTTCTGAGGTCAAGTAGCCTCTGACTTCTGGATCCCCATTGTCCAAACATCTCCACAGAAGATAAAATACATGCTGGTCTTCTTATCTAAATGCCGTGTAGGAGCACAAACCTGAGCTAGGTAAACCTTTTGTAGTCAGTGTTGCAACCTGACAGACCTAAATAGCATAGTATGAAAATGAACCACAACCAGCTTTTCTCTCCTGACTATAAAGGAGGGCTTGGTTGACTAAATCAAGTATAAATATCAGTATTTCATCTGTCTGAAGTCAAAGAGTCATAGAATGATTTAAGATAGTCTGGACCTCCAAAGCCCTACTCAGAGCAGGGCTAACTTCAAAATTAGATCAGGTTGCTGAAGTCCTTGTCTAGTTGAGTTTTTAAATTTCCATGGCTGCAGATATCATTGCCTTGCTGAGTAATGCCCTCACTGAATGAAGGAAAAAATCAATTTCCATGCAATCAGAATTTCCCTTGACATAACTGCTAACTGCTCCTTTTTCCATCACTATGCAGTATGAGATCCTTTCACTCAGGGTTAGCCTGACTCTGACTTTCTCTAAAATCCTCCATTAAAGAAGGCAATAAAGGCAGGAGAAAATCCCCTCCTTGGTTCCCCAGTCACGGGGCAACAATCATCTGTGTATTCTTTCAAAATGCAGGAAACCTCAAAATGTTTCAGATTAAGCAGTGCATGCTCAAATGATGGGATTTCCCAGAAGAGCTTTTTTGTCCATCAGAATTTACATCCAGCACTAGTACTGAAGTAGGAAGATTTATGCTAGGCCAATAATTTATTTTCTATTTTGGATTCATCCTTCCTTTGATAGCTCAGCTGGATTTACACCTCTGGGCATAATCTGATGTTGGTAAAAACATGCATTTTGCTCTTGGAGGCATAGCACAAAGGCTGTTCCACAATCAAGGATATAACTCCTCCCCTGTAGATCTTTCAGTGTAGCTGAGTACAAAGCAGACAGAAAGAGCACATAGGTCACGACTGCATGACTCTGACTGTGCAATGAATCCTGTGAGTGCACATTGATTGTAAGTTGCAGTCTGTATTGATTAGTTACATTTCTTTTCTTTTCTCTTTTAGCAGTGACCTGTTTGTTGTCTCAAAGAAAATTAATAAACAAATCAAGCCAACCCAATATCTATCCTAATCTATTTCTGTTTCTGTTAAGTAACTTAGTATGACAGTACAGTAAGTCAGCTCTACAACTTAAATATAAAAAAGCTGATATTCATCATTTCTTGTTTCATTATGGATGGTGTTGACATAGATGCTGACCACAATTAAGAGCTTATTCTGGAGCTGTTGTGCTTATGCTGAAAGCAAATGAATGATGGCCTAGCCTCACTTTCAGGAAAGTCTAGAATTGCAAAAATGAAGTGGATAGAATGAATAAAAAAATCAGAAGCTTAGTGATTTGTGTCCTTGTGAAAGCTTAGGCAGATAATTTCATAGTGTTTTATTTTACTAAAAAATAGGAGCTACATAAATATGTAAATGAGCCATAGAAGAATGAGCAAGTGGGAGAAATATTATTACTATTTGGCTGGCTGGCGTGATATATATATTAACAAAAACATGCTCGGAGTCATACATGCCTCTTGTGTGCATTTTTAAGCACAGATGCATAGCTGAAAGTGTGTGCCTATGCATGCAAATAAGTGATAAAAATATGGATGGAAGCATATGCATTCAAATGAGTTGGCACCTCTATTCAAACAGCAGAGAAATCTGTATGTGTCATGATTTCCTCTAAATTCCAAGAATCTTTAGATAAGACTTGTCTGCATGTTCTCAAGCACAAAACAATCTCTTCTGAGGTACTGGAGACCTTCAACTTCATTGCTACATTTCACATTTTCTGCCAATAATTCCATGCTTCTGGTAAAAATATTTTCCATGTAAGACTTTCATCCATTGATCCTACCAACATATACTTCCACAAGAGTACTAATGCTTGCTTTCGTTCAGAAGTAATTTCTTTGTTAATCAGTATGGCGTAGACTTTGGCCTCATTAAGATGTCCCCCTACAGATTGATGAAACCAGGGGTTTTCCAGGTCCAGCTCACACATAACCCTTCAAAATCCAGGGCTAGTTACCAGTGGGGTGGGCTTGAACAGTACTATACTATACTGGAAAACAGTATCATCTCAGTTTACATCCAATATGATGAAAAAAATTAGAAGCTAATACTAGATAACAGAGAAAGAAGACTGAAATGCATATCATTAAATGAATAACAAGAGAGAGGCCATGGCAGATTGGCTTTTGGCTAACAATACTCCATCCTCCTCCTGTTTTCTATGGGAGATGTTGTACTCTCTACAAATAAAGCAAATTTTCCACTCCAAACTATCTGGTATTGCTTACTTCAGTGTTTAAACACACTCTCTTTGGTAATGATTTTACACTTCGTATTCTTGTTTTCACAAGTTTTATTCATTTTTTGCTGGCACTTACTCTCCCATGAAGAGGACTTTGAACTCGTGTCCATGAAACATACTTTCAGTTCCCAAGCAGATATACCTAGGGGAAGGTAATTCACACTCCTCCAGTCAAAGGACTAATCAGATTAATCACAGCTGATCGGTAATTTAAAATACAAACCACAACATCCACAAAACATTTGCTCATGGTAAATCTTCAAAGCTGAACATTCCAAATACCCTCTAATTCAAAACACACCTATGAGATCTGCAATCTGCAGACAAAAGAAAAAATGCTACAGCAATTTCAACTTGTGCCCTTTGTTCACTACAAAATAAGTAAGAATTAAAATGCTGCTTCCCACAATGGACAAGGCAGGAAGCAGGGAACAGTTAAAATTTTCCTGAGTTAGTCTGTAGAAACTGCATATTCAGAATTTGAGAATTCTGATATCCCTTTCTCTTTCACACTTTTACACAATGGGCCTTCTAACAGCATCTGTAGCCAGTCTAAAAATGTGGAAGAGCATTACAGTATCCAAAGGCAGACAGTTATGACTTTTGAGAGACATGAGAGTCACAAGCTTTTACAGCACAGCTCCAAAATCAGCTCTGTCTCCAAAAACTCATGAAAAGGAGCTGGTTTTTTATTGTAGATGCTGTGCTTTTGGGGTGTTCTGTGACAAATGCAAACTCTGCTGCAGATGCTCCCCAAACACATAGTAGGCAAAGCCATAGGATTTCCATTCTTTGGGCATTTCCTATAAATCTCCCCTTTTCCTTCCTCAGATTTGACAGCCTCTTGTATGTGGCTCATGGTTCTGAAATTTTGGGACCGTGACCTCAGGGCCTGGAATTGTGGCTCAATCCTACATGCTTCTTGGTCTGTAGATCTTAAATACCTAGATTGTTCAGATCTTTACACATTTTCTGCAGAGTTGCCCATCTTGTGAGTTGTGCTATTGGCACTGCTGTCTCTGGTAGTGGCATTGCTCACAAAGAAGCAAAACCACCAAAAATTCACAGATTACAAGTTTCTCTTTAATGTTTTCTTATGAGAAGTGTGAAATAAATCAGGATATTTAATTGATCTGTCAGAATCTTGAGGAATCTACTACTACCAAAATCTTGAAGAATCAACTACTACTACAACCACCAAGAATCCTCCCTCTCTCTTCTAGATCAAGATCAAGAATATCAGAAATGTCTATTGCTTCAAAAGCAGTAGTGGTCAAGATGCTTGGTAACTGCGCAAATTCGAGAAAATATACAGTATACAGGGTGCAAAAAATACTTCTCTGCCCATTCCATGTGCTTCTATCAGAACCCAAGATAAGTGGTTTATTTATCTTCCTGATCTACCTTTTCTCAGCGCTGAAGCCTTGCCCAGAGTCTTAGGTGGCTACCATGTAAGTAAGGAGTAGTTTCACAATATTTATCCCCCTTGTCCTCTCTGCCCTTCTAGGACTGATCAGGAGGTTGACCTGCCTTGTCCACTGTGAAATAACTTCTGCCATAATAATTAGTACAGGTGAGGTTAGAAAAGTTAGCAAGTATTCACACAGGAGAGTACTTACCCCCTATACTCAAGAGGTTCAGATAGGGCCTCATAGCAGCAGGGAGCCTGAACTTCTAAGCAAGAAGTTTGGGATTTGTGCCATAAGAAACAAGAAAATATTCTTCAAAATTTAGACTCTCATCTCTTGAGTCAAACATACATTATGCCATTTATTCTTACAGCTAGGTTCAGAAAAATATTATGATGGAAAATCTTCCAAGTCTGCTGAATTGGGCTGTTGGCCAAGCTGAGTGAAATTTCAAAAACCAGCTTCTCTTCCACATTTTCAGTCCAGAAATACAGCTGCAGTAGGCGAGGGCAGATTTGCCCTTCATTGGGATTATTCCAGCCCCAGCAAGGTCCCAGAGGCCTGCATGCAGATAATACATACAGTTATCATTATCTGCCTCCCACAATTTACTGTGGTTCTCTCCCTGCCTGCACAGATTGGAAGCTTGTGAGTGCATGGTATGCCTTTAGCAGGGTTTGAATTGGGACGAGCAAAGAGGAGAACTGAGATAAGTCGATAAGCATTCAGTACTCCAACCCTTCCAGGTTCTGGGCAAGAATCCTGACCACACAAAGAAGCCTCAGTAGCTTTAGCAGCTGTGGTAAACAGCTACACACAGGAAGATGCTTGGCAGAACCACTCTCTGCTTGGACAATAAGGTAGGGGGCCATGTTTCCACCTCAATAAACTCTTCTTGCACTAAACCTTTAATAGGGAGGTGTAGAAATGTCATCATCATGATGCTGTCTTTTTCTGCCTCTTGTATCTGAGTGTCCCACCATGAATCTCTGTTTCAGGCTAGCTACATCCCAAATGACATTTTTGTTCCCTGCTTCTGTTTGTGTATAACAGGCTCCAAGACTGCTGCAGAGCCAAGGAATGACTGGCTGCCTTTTCAGTCTCAGATATTGGCTCCATAGAAAGCGGTTCATCATTAGCCTGTGCACTCTTTAACTCACTTGCTAAAAGGAATGCTGCTGTATCCCTCTTTTCTTGTATAATTTATTACAGCGGGCAAACAACCTCATTCTTTCCTTCTAGCCTCTGCCCAGTTTGCTAGGGATAAATGAGTACATACAAAGGCATCCAGTCCTGATGAGAATATAATTCAAGGAATGAATTTTCAGCATCACACATATGAGTATTTTTTTCTCCCAGCAAAAACTGTGAAATTATTTCCATATTTTAGTTTCTTAGTGTCAGTTTTCCAACCTCAGATACTTAAAAAGTTTTTTGCTTAATTTATAAATGCTCTCCTACCATAAATACTGTCTTAGCCTCAGAAATAAGAACTATTTTTCACTTTCTGGGTTGAGCCTCCTTCATGAAGATTGTTTCTGGAACAATGTGATGGATTATGAGTTATAGCTGGGAAGCCTAAAATAAATCTTAATTGAAGTGCAATAGGTTATGACTCTTTTGGAAAATAGGGAAAAAAGGGAGACCAAGGTCATTCAATTAAGGCTGCTTCAAGCTTTTTTTTTTTTTTTTTTTTTTTTTTTTGCATCAAAAAGCACCACTTTGCAAGCCTACCAGAAAAAAACAAGTCTCTGTACAAAGTTCAAATGTCGATCTCCTTCTAAAAGAGCATGTAAGTGAAAACTGATTAACACCTAATTGACCTTAATAAGGCAGAATGTGGAGAATTAAGGGCTGAAGTGTCATCTTAGGAAAGACAAATGGAGCAAAATGTTGCATGTAAAACTTAGCTAAACATTTATTGAAGAGACTATAACAATCTACAATCTATGAAGGAAATATTTACTGAAGAAATAAGAGGACTGGTTCATGCAGACAGATGCACACAAATTGTAAGATAAGCTCTGGGGAAGACAGGCTCTTTTCAGCATAAATTGAGATTTTAATATTTGTTTTAATTTGCAATGGTACTTCTTCAGTTTTAAAGTCTATTTCAGATTACTCTTAATATTCAAAACAGGAAATTAAGAGCTGCTTCAGAAGTTGTATTGAAATCTGTCATCGAAGATGTTGAAACTGCTTTGTCTGAATCTTTACCCTTTCTCCTACAAGAACATTCTAGCTTGAGCAGACCAACTTTCCCGTTTTGTGGTGCCTGTATTTTCTAACAGATTAGTATGTTAAATAGTAATGTAAACTAATGAAGAGGGGTCAGATGAATTTTGCACTTCCTAGCCAACATACACACAGTCAGTCCCTTCTTAAGAAGCCATTAATAAAGGAAATTAGAGAAATA
The DNA here is from genome assembly GCA_020086605.1 of Lanius collurio. Lineage (NCBI taxonomy): Eukaryota > Metazoa > Chordata > Aves > Passeriformes > Laniidae > Lanius > Lanius collurio. The sequence goes on along the minus strand of JACBWW010000006.1, from coordinate 3,103,274 downwards.
TAATTGCACACAGAACAAGACTCTAAAACTATGTCACTCTGATGAACACATCTACTAGATAAGGAGAGTTCAGAATTATCTTTAACTTTCCCAGCCTCATGAAAAGCGAAAAATTGCTACCTACCTGGCCCCTAAAACCTTAAGTGACTGTCATGAGATTTTTCTCAAAATATCTCACCATCATGGCACAATATTTTTGTAACAATGTCATTTATGTCATCACCATATAGTTTGAACAAAAGATACAACATAAACATCAGTATCAACTCTGCATCTGTGTTTCTGCCATGGCTAGCATGGAGTTACATGAGCTGGGATGTTTCAGTGCTGAGGGAACTCATGGATCCAAGCTGCAGTGTAATTAAGGCAACTGAGGAAGATCTAAGTATCAAATACAGCAATAAACATCCACAAGCCCAAAGGAGCCTCTCTAAGGAGTTTCTTGATTGACTCACCTTTCATGTCTGGCTGCTTTTTATGGGGATGATATAAAGAAGAAAGCAGAGAGTCAAAATAAAACCATCTGCATGACCTAGTTTTCTTTAATGATAATTTTATGAAGCACTTACTAAAAGCACGTATTAAAACCAACTGAAAGTGTTTGAATCACCAGTCACAGTTTTGTTTTTAGAGCTGAGTTTTTTGTGATTCATTCTTGTGCAGGAAAATCAAACTCACGTATTTCTAAGAAAGATAACCAAAGCAAAACAGAAATGTTTTCCTTTAGCTGCAACATATGCTTCAATATTGCTTTAGGATAGAGCTCAGTGCCTCAAAGAGAAATGCTAAAGTATTTATGTCAGACAGCTGTCATTGGAAAAATCACTTTCAATTGAATCATCTGACCAGAACTATGATTCGCTGCCTAAAAATATTGCATCACTTGAGAAAAAAATGAAATTATACATCTTGAAATATAAACACTGTTTTCAGGCTCCCTTATAAAATGCTTGTTCTGTTTTATGATAGGCTCGCCCCTCATTTTTATGTTGCAACCTATTTATTTCAGATGTTTAGGCCTTTGCTATATGTAGAAGGGGAAAGATTAGCAAAACAAACACAGTAGTTAGTAGTTATGAATTACATTTGCACAAGAAGAGACAAAATGAACTCTTAGCTAAAATTAATTGTGAAAAGGACTCTCTTAGTTTAGTCACATATTGATTTTTGTCTCATATCTCTTTTCAGTTGCAGGAATCAAATAGAAATCCATGCCATGTCCTTGCTCCCATGACTGTCAGAATTCAGGTTGCCCTGGAGACATGATGCTGCATTTATAGAAGGATAAGAGAGAGAACTCAGTCCTGCTGTCCTTTGGGGATCATGCTCCCAAAATTCTTCTGTGGGTCTCCTCTCAGCCCTGAGAGTTTGCAGACAAAGACAGCCAGCCAAATATTTGTAATGTGAGATGCTACTGTAAATTAAACACTTACTAATGAAAGATCAGAGGGATTCAATTAAAAAAGCTAGCTTCCTACTTCTCTGCATGCCTTTGGGAAATACATAATGCTTTTTTAGCAGCACAGTGACAGGCACTGTTTATTTAAAGCAAACACAACAGCAAACTCTGTGTCTTATAAAAAGGTGTTACACTGGATAATGATTAGCAGCATTCTGTGTATAAGAATATACTCAATTGGGACAGTTTTTAACTCCATGTACATATCTATCCAAGTCATCAATCTGTAAGCATTGGATAGTATCTGCTGGAAATGGAAAGTAGAACTAGCCAGCCTCAAAGGCAGGGATTGCTGTTAGTGTTTGGAGGTATGTAAATCCCTCAGCAGGTCAATAAATTATTTCCTCTGTCACATACTGCTGTCAGTGCAGTGTTAATATTGTTACACAAGAGGCTGGAGTTCAGGAAGGACTTTGGTACTCAGGGAACAAAGGCTTCATACCATGACATCAAGGCAAGCACACACGCACAGCTCTTCTGAGCCTCGGGACAAATAAGAGCAGCTCATCTCCCTCTTTGCATCACCCAGCAGCAAATTGAGCATGGAGTGGAAATGGGGACAGCAGTGAGGGAATCTAGGAATATTGACTTCTTTGCTATGTAAGCTGGAAAGTGGGAGCTCTTTTGGAAACCTGTAAAATGGGAATGGTTTGGAGGATAGTGATAAAGACCCTGTGCTGGGAACAAGAATTTTCACACTGCTGCTAAAAGAAAAGAAGGCACATGCATACAAAAGAAAACAGTATTGGTGCTGCTCTGAGCAGACTCAGAGACTGTAACCAGACTCACAGTCCTCACAGAGCAATTGTGAATGGTGCTGGACAGAAATACAGCGATGCACAAAAGAGAAGCAGCAGCAAAACAACACAAGCAAAGAAAACCACTTTGCAAAACCATCATAATGCTGGGGAAAGGAGATGCTTTCCTGTAATTGAATGCTTGTAATTTGGGAGGGATTGCGTACTTTCTGTGAGTCAAGATGTGCCCAAATGCTTTGCTGAATGTCCAGGTCCATGGCTTGTGAATTTGTAGCCAATCACAAACACAGCTGTCAAATGCAGAACTGCCTTGCCCCCACCCTGTCTCCTCAGGCTGTCAGTAGAAAGAGACTAGCAGTCAGTGATAGATCTAACCTCTACAAATGCATTAAAAACATTTTTCATCTAACTTCCTTAACAGTTTTCACCTTTGCCATACCCGTGGCAATAAATGCCATGGTTTGGATAAACATTTCACTAATTATCTCAGGCTTTGATCTATGCCTCTGAAGTTTCACACTGCTTCCCCAGGCAGAAGGCTGTGCTAGAGCTGCCCTTTTCTACTGGAACAGTGAATAAAGCCTTTCTCAGACATGTTTTAGTACACTTCATTCAAGCATATAATGTGAATAAAGAGGCCCATATTAAGAATCTACAATAGTAACGTTAATTGTACAGTAACAACTACCAAAACCAATATTCAATGTGATCATGTCATGTGCTCTCCTCAGGGCACACCATCATCATAATTAATAATGTTATTTAATAACAATAGGGAAAATGCAGCCTATAAATTCAATGGATATTAGGTTAATTAATGGGATCTGATAATTAGTTAGGTACAGCTGAACAATTTATGAAGCATTTTAAGAGCTTCCCTAGAGGTGGTGAATCAGGGGTGATGTGCTTGCCTCCTTCAGTAAGCAACAGGAATGAAAAGTAAATAAATAGATGTGAAACAGCCTAGTCTCCTGCTTAACATGCCCTTCCTCTAAACTTTTATTTTTTTAATATCAGAATTAAAATGCCTTTGTAGCAAGGACTTTCAAAAGAAGCTATGATTCAGAGCCTACCCTGATTTGAGACTGAATATTACAATATTTTCCTGTTGGTAATGAAGTCCTTCACCTCAGTCATCCATATGCAAAAGACTGTTTCTTGTCTTGAAAGGTTTACAGTCTAGGTAATTCATGTAAAAGGAAAAAAAAAGAATAATTGTGGTAGCGATTTGTCTTCTAAAAGGTGAAGCCTTTGGTGTTTCTGCTCATTCTGATATTCTCTCCAGCTTGCACAGTCCTATCATTACCTGTAAATGATATTTTTATAAACATAAAATCTCTAAATAAATTCTTGACCAGGTAAGAACAAGCCAGGGCTTACTATCAGTATCATGTTAGTGTGACTTAATGTACTGTTGTTCATTTGAACTGTGTTAAGTAACATGGCTATGAGGTCTTCCTACTTACTGCAAGGATAAATGCATTAGTTTAAAACCATCTTTGAGGTGAGATGGGATAACAGCAGGCACATGGGCCCTGTGATGCTTCAGCTGTCAAGTACCTTGCAAAACCAAGTAACTCAGCTGTTTTTGATGGCGTACCCTTAATTCACAAGGGAAGAGGGTTAAGTGAAGGGCACTGATAGACTGCTCAAGCTTTGGCTGAGATTTAGGTGCAGGGACTGAAATATGTAGCGCTACTGCCTCTGCAGCTGCAAGAAGGATACCTTATTCACCTCACTGCTACGTCAATCAGTATCTGTAAAGTGGTACAGACATCAAGGCAAAGGGACAGGACTAAAAGGTGAAGGTAGGCTGTTGAGTTGGTGTTTTTAACTAGTGCAGCAAGATAAGCCTGTCGGTGTCCATATAATTATACTACCCTATATCTAGAACAAGTCAATAATACACGTAATGCATAACATACACACCATTAGCTGGTGTGCAGCAGTGTGCTTGGCAGCTCTAAACTAAGTAGTGTGACTGCTGCCCCTGTTGGATCCTGAGCCTCCAGTTTGAAGACAGCTGAACATTACCACTGTGAACTTAAAAGGGAAACTGTCAATGCTGAAAGCAATGGAGTTTTAAAAAGGTAACTGAAAATTGTCAATGACTGAAGTGCTACAGCAGCAGAAGAATAATATTTCTGAAGAAGTAAGATGGTTGGCAGAAGCATATTGTTTTTCATAGATGGTTACAGTCTGAGAACATACTCAGAGCCAGGCTCTTCTCTCAGAAATACCATTCACAGTAAAAGGAAGTTTTATAAAATGTCTGTTCTTCCAGAAAACAAGGAAAGTTCTAATTCGAACAGATCTGAATCAAAATGAAAACAGGTTATTCTTCAAGCACAGAAACTAGAATAACTTGGCAGATGACTGTAGAGGCAAAAGCAGCAGCGTGTGCCGTCCGGTGCTTTGCAAACCACCTGGTTTGGACATCCGTCCGTCCATCCATCCATCTGCGCCGCCAGGTCGGAAGCGCAGCGTGGGCGAGCACTGACCTCTAGTGGGCAGAACAGTCAGACAGGGAAAGCTCACGGATCCGAAATACAAAGTGCGTCCTGCGCGCTGCTGGCCCAAGGCCTGCGCTGGGCACCGCCGCAAGCCGCAGTCAGCGCAGCTTCACTGTAAGCGATCGCTCACTATCTGCGTGTCAGAAAACATCATGTCTATTGTAAAATCTAGACGCATTTTTTTTTTTTTTTATGGCGAGAAAAAAACAGTGCACACTTAGAATTTCCTTTGTAAGACACAAAAGTCCAACGACTGGTCAGTAAAATTACCTGACAACAAATTCAGAGATCTTTTTAGATATTTATTGAATAACTTGGCATTGTTGAGACTGTATCAATGACATTATCAAAGCACTGTTTAAAGAAAAAAAATCCTAAGGAGACATGAACATACACATCATAAACTAAGATTTTTTTGCAACCAAAATTACAGAATGGCGAGAGTTAATATATTTTCAATGTCTGCCCCAAAGGAGCCTGCTTGCTTCTCACTTTCAAGTTATCTTCCATAGGAAAAGTCCTGTCAGTATTTTGAGTTCTTTAATCCAAAGAAGAAAATTAATCCCATGCATAAAATTTTGTAAGGCTTCAGCTGAAACAATCAAAGTTGAATGTCTCAAACAGGTAATGTGCAATACTGGCTTCCCTTCCTGTATTGGCAATGCCATACTTAACCTCATTCAGCAGTCTCAACCAGAAGCTAATGAAGACTGCATTTTTTTGTGCTTCCATCACCTTAAGATAGTGAGGTTTCTGTAAAATATTTGGTCAATAAGGTTCCATAAACTTGCAGCTTGTATCTGGGTCTTGTAGAAGGATTTTGCCACTGGTCTGGGTTGTCCTTGTTACCTTTGCACCCTGTCTCACACAAGAACTGTTGTCCCCACACCATAGGTATTCTTGCCTCAGAACAGCAAGGAAGGGAAGAAGCAGGAAAATCTCACAATCCATGAATTCCCTACTGCAAGTCTGTGAAAGAAAGAGGAAGAACTTCTATGAGGAGACCAGGATGCCAGACAATGAAGCAGACATTATCTAAATGCTGTTCTAGAGTAAGAGATACTGTCTCAGTCTTTGATTGATATGAAGCCAATCTGTGTCCCAAAGTTAGTCCCATCACGAAAGTGAGAGTAAAATTTATCAGGGTGGCAGGCGGTACAGAAAGTGATATTTTGGTTCTGGTCTGTGATAGAATCATCTTGGATGTTCTCAGGAAGAATCCCACCTCTCTCAAGAAGAATCCTCAAAAAAACAAAACAAAACAAAGAGAACAGAATATAATACTTTTTGTACATCCACATTCCATAAAGCACTATCATTAAGGGAGAACCTCAAGTACCAACTGAACAAACTGTACCAATATTGTGATTGGGGCTTTCATTTGCTTTTCTTGTTACATTCTGCCTGTATTAGACTAAAATAATTGCTTTCCTGCAACCTGTAAAATCACATTAAATTTGAACTTTTTTCTATAATCCATAAACTAACAGTATAACAAAAAAAATAAGAGCTGAAACCCAGCAAAAGTGAGCAAATACCATTCATTCAAAGGTATATTTTCTTGATCTGCAAAGAACTAGAGAGTACTTTGTTGAGAACTCTCACCATATTAGTGCTGAATAATACAGGATCAAAATAATTATTGGTAATGAATGGGGAATTAGTATTTTGTTCCCTCAGGAGGTTTACCTTGTTGCTCTTCTGATATCAATATAAGGATTTGCAGAGTCAAACAGTCTCACACACTTGGGATCAATTCTGTGAAATTCTTTTGCTGATTCGTAAGGAAGTTTATAGCAGCAAGGTCCCACAGACGGACCCAGCACCACAAGGATATCTTTCATGTTACAGCCATATTCAGATACCATAGCATTTACTGTGGCCATAGACACTCCTAACAATGTGCCTTTCCATCCTGTGAGAAATGAGAGGTTGAAAAAAAAAATTGGTATAAATTTTCTTTTAAATTTTCTAGTAGCTAAAAATATATGCAATTTTTAAAGGTATAAATTAGGAGGTACATTTACACCTAAAATTAAATAATTGTATCTAATAATAAATTAGCTTAGACACCCTCCCTCCCCTTTACCCCCCCCCCCCCAAGAGACACATTAAGAGGTATCAGTTTCCTGATACAATTTTGTGGAAATAGAAACTAGAGAGAAGTGCTTGGATTATAATTCCAGAATTCTTTTTCCCAAGTGTCCTAGTTTGGGCAGTTAGAGCATACCTCACAGCTCCTCTGTGCTTTAAACATTTAAGTGGGAATACAACAGACATACGTCAGAAATGAATTTTTATAATATGGTCAAAGTATTTTAATGTTGTTTCAGGGAAAAAAAAAAAAAACAGGCTCGATCTAGAGACAGTCTATTTTTTGGAATAGACAGAAGCCAATTTTGCACTTGGGCATTGATAGGAATAGAGAGAAGAAAGCCCATCTTTGAGTTCTTGTGTCTCAGAGCACTAGGATATCTTTGCATTGCACAGGGAGTGCAATTCCTACCAGAATGAGCAGCTCCGCAGGCTTTTCTGACAGGATCAGCAAACAGCACGGGTATGCAGTCAGCGCCTGGAGCTGCCAGCGTGACACCCTTCTGATTCGTAACTATTCCATCATAGTTGTCAGGCTCTGTCTTTCCCATAATACACACAGCATTAGCGTGATCAATCTGTCAAAACAAAATCAGAATGTGGGCAGTGATATGGCTGCAAAACAAACCAGCTCTGACTAGTACAAGGTTTGTTCTTTGACATGAAACGCTCTTCTGCACTAACTGATTACTTATGGAAATCAGGTGCTCTCTTGTTGAAATGCCATGCAGATATATGAGTAGAAAGCCACTACAAAAGAGATGGTGTATTTTTATTTTAGGAGAAAGTGCTCTGATCGTTTATCTGATTATTTTACTCTGTGGTAAGTTAAATGTTAGAACAGATTTGGAAGAATCAGTGCTGTTTCTCCAAATTTCATCAAATGGCTGGTAGTTTGGATGGCTTTTCCCCCAGACAAGATGCCAGCATAAATGTTTTAATTGTCCTGCTTATCACAAGTTCTTACCACAAAGATAAGTGTAATGCCTACAGTTTAGCCAGTGATACATGAAGGAATATCTGAGCCATTTACTCGAATCCATTGTTTTATAAAATACCTTGACTCTGTGAAAAGCCTCTGGGTTAAATCCTGCAGCATTAGCTAGCCGGCGGAGATTTTCTTTAACAACAACTTGTGGGTCCCTCCGCTTGCAACTGCTGAAGAGATTGCAGGAGCTTAGAGTTGGTATGTAGGAGATTCCACCTGTCCTTGTGGTGAACCCATGTAAGAAAATATCATCTGGCAAGGCAAGAAAACACAACAAACACTTGCTTTCAACACAAGACCAAGCCAGCTATTACATGGGTTAATACTGAAGAGACCTGGAATCAGCCAATCAAGTAGAGTATTGCTTTACCTTGGATTTAGCTGTGGCGTTTTAATTTGAGGATTCCTAATTTCCATCTTGCTCATAATCATGCCACAGCAGGGACACTGAGACATCAGGCATGTTCAGAGCTGCAGACCAGGAGAAACTTTGATCCTGCCTTTCCAAATGATGATGGTAACTCTCAAAGTGTGTCATTACCACACAGAGGGGAGAAAATTTTATGGTCTGCCCTCACTGAACCCAGCACAGTCTTTCCTCGGATCATGCCCAAGCCTTACTAGCCTTTTGCTGTATTTCTATTGACACTTCCCCCTCTTACAGACATGATATACTATTATAACATCATATAGAGTTATTTGATGCCTGAAGGCATTTCCAAATCTTACCCATTTTGCAACTCCCTTGAAGGAGTATGCTTGGTAACAGTCTCTGTAAAAACTATTAGCTGGAACTCTCTTTACCTGGGATCAGAGAAGATCTGAGGATGGTGAGCTCCCCTTTCAGGCTTGGCAGGCTTTCCAAGTACATCTGAATCTCACTTTGGATGAGTGCCACATCCTGTGAAGGAAGCGTTTGCCCTTCATGCTGAGGTTCAGATATCTGCAGGCTTTCACAGTCAGATACCACCTGTAAATCCTCGAATTCAAACTGGTAGACTGCCGTAAAGAGATGGTCTATATATACTTTCATTAAATCTTTTCTTATAGTAGGGAGAATAACTTTAATGATACTCTGGTCTTTTTCATCTAGTCTCTGTTTGATGGTGTACAAAGCAGCAGCTGTAGTCTGAGCACATATCACCTCCAGTCTTCTGTTCAGACTCTGAAAACCTCTCAGAGCTGGAAATAAGAACTCTTGTTCATCTTTCCCTTCACTCCCCTGCCCCTGGCAACATATGACATAAACACATGGAGCATGGATGGAAGAGCATTTCTCAATAGTTTCCAGTGTGTTGTGTAGTAATCCTTGGATGTTGTTCTGCAAGTTGGCTGGGAGGCTGAACAGATCTATCAGTACTGCTTCCACCATATTCCAGGATCTTTAAAGGCTTCTGCAACTGTCAAGTGGTAACAAAACATGAAAAACTAACAAAAAGGCAACAACAGCACTCTTAGTCCAAACACAGAATCATGTTAAGGCATTTAATTCAGGGATACTGCATAGAGAAGGTACATAGCAGTTAATTATTGACTTAGGCTTTCCCAAGCTGCATCAAAAGAAATTCCAACCAAAAAAAACCTAGCGGAAATGGAAATAATTATATTTTTATTTAAGCATTTATGTATTTCCCTACCACCCCACCTACCTCAGGTCTTTCCCAGGTCAAGGATGATGAAAGGTTGGTACATAAGATTAGATTTATTGAATCAATTACCCTCATTAGCCTAATGGATCTTCTCAACATGACTGATGGGCCATCCTCCAGCTTCCATGATGCAAACAAATGCAGAGGTCCCTTAGCTTCCTGGGACTGGAGGAGTTTCTTTAACAATTTATTTGGAGGTGTTTAACATACTTATGGCTGAGGTGGAGCTCATGTCTGCTACTCTGCTGGCAGTAGGGTGCTGAGCTGTCAGGGCAATGACATTTTTTCCTGCAGGCCTTCAAAAGAGCTTTTGTACTTCTCCTTTTTGCACTTCCAAAAGTATTGACTCGCAAATTTCTGACTTCTGTGTGAAGGGGCACATGACCATGATAGTTCTTCCTCTTTTCAGCACGCACAAGAACTCAGCACAGGTTACTGAAATTTTACCTAGTAATGAAAGAAGTACTCAGAACTAAATTAAAGTAATAAAATACTGTGCACAACTCCCTGCCTCAGCTTTTTCACTCTGCTAGCTGCACTCTGCTCTGAAATCAACATGTGCTAAGGTTATGCAATATCATCCTATTATTCACAATTTGTCTTGTGGTTCATGGTTTAATTCCCATTTTGGTGGTTTGCTTTTTCCCTTTTCTGAACTTTGTTGATCCAAGCCCAGCTAGGAAACTTGTCAATCCATCTCTTCCTCTCTCGGTTGCTATGACTGCCTGTTTTACATATCCTCTCAGAAGTGTCTTACTTTCTCTCTCTGATAATCTTCCAGTTTCCAGTGCAGGCATCCAGAGGTCTGGAACAAAAGGTTAGATCCCTCTGCTTTGGAAACCTCGAAGACACCTACTTAGATTTCATGACTAAGCACTGTGCTTGACCTAGCAGTAATATTTGCACCTTTACCACCAGTTTTAAGACCCCATAATAATTTAGAGTACTTTTAAACACCACCAGGGTTTTTTTTTGGCACAGCAACAAATTGTGCATGAATATTAATTTACTTGTAGGAAAATTCATATCTTTGCAGGAACAAAGAACTTGAAAATCTTTTAAGTCTTTGAAATCAGTGCTCTGCTACAAGAGCTAACCACACCAAATAATGCCCGGCACAATTTTCCTGCCCCAAGACCTCATTCTCCTGTAACCACGTGAATGTTCTGGCTTCACATCACATCATTATCCTGTAAAAATACTACTTGTGTGTGTACTTGAGGCCTATCATTATGGTAGATGTGATGTACTCCTTGGCATTTTATGGTTGACAGTGGATTCCCAGAGTTTCTACACTGAAATGAGAGGTCAAAGACCTTTGTGGTTTTAAAGGACAGCTTATTTAGAGAAGGTTTTACAGAAAACATTCTGTATTTTCTTCATTGTTCTTTCCCCTAGACTGGAAGAAAAATAATCCTGACAGGAAATGATGTTTTCATTTCTGCGAATTGAACACTTACAAAGGTTCATTAGCAACTATCAAAACAGGTAAGATGAAAGTATCAAAATGTGATAGCAGATAAAAGCAACTGCCAAGGAATTTATGACCCTTGATTTTGTTCAGAATATTATTTACACATAGCTGATAATGGATTTTAGAGGAAAGAGCTTGCTATGAAAACAGTGCTGAACCAGACTCATGCCAAAGACCATGACTTGGGGAATCAGAGTATTTCCTTCCCTACCCTGACACTCTGTGGGAGACCTGTCAGAGTGTGACATGATCCCAGTCAAGGTATAGCTAATAGTCCCAGGAAAGATAGTACAACAGAGAGGCATAGTGCAAAAACAGATTATTGCTCCACTTCAGATATGTCAGTAGTGGAAGGTAAGTAGAGTTCATTGCTGTCCTCGTAGTTGTCTGGAAAAATACCACCAAAAGAAAGAGTGGAAGGAAAGTGTTTGATGAGGGACAGGTAATTGCCTACATTGTTATTAAGTCATGTATGCACTGCAAAAACTCCACAGGGACAATTATTGGGATGTACACATAGGAACAATGGGGGTGATTCACTCTCATACCCTTCCAGCTTTGCATCACGAAGTCCTAGTGAGGACAGTGGTGTCACAGTAAATTTGCTTATGATCATAGCCAAACTGACTCCTTTTTAAGTCGCTCCAAAAACACCCTTCTCAAAATACAGGCTTGCCAAGAACAGCAGTGTTTTAGCTTATGCAAAATGCATATTCAGGTTTTAATTAACATGCTGTATAGCCCCAGTGTTCCATCGAAGCCCCATCCAAAAAAAAAAAAAAAGTACATTTATTACAGAATTGATCATTTTAGTACACAATTCAAGACAAATACTTGCACAAAATTGAAGCCAAGGCCACTCATTAGCTATTTTCGCACTCCCTGAAACTGTCAGTACAAACATTTGGAGGTTAATAAGATTTTCTTGCACAGATATCAAGGAAAAATAGATCAAAGAAAATTATCAATAATGATATCAGAGGTGAGGAAGGTAACAAGAGCAAAAAGTAGAAAAGCAAAGTGAATATAGAAAGAGAACAATAAAGGGGAAAAAAAAACAGGCTGCAGAGAAGAGAGAACCCCAGACAGAAAAGAGATGCACAAAAGCAATTTTCAAGAACCCCAGAAATCTAATTCTAAAAGTTCACTGTTGGCCAAGACAAGATTGCTGACAATTTCCTGCATCTTTGAATCCTGCTGGTCATCTTATCTTATTAGAGAAACTGAGAGAACAGACCTAATTTTTTGAAAATTAAAATGGCAAGAGATATTTAACATCTGCCAGAGAGAGATGCCCTGAGAAAGAAAACAGGTCATTGAAGCAGCCCAAATGAACAGAAATAAGAGCACATGTGTAAAATTTCAACAAGAGCAAATACAAAAAAGAAAATCCAAAAAAAAAAAAAAAAAAAAAAAACGGGCAAAAGAAATACATTTAAGTCTCTTAAACTGGATTAAAATAAAACATTCTTCCCCTTTTAACTGAGGTTTTTTTAGACAAGGTCGAAGAAACAGAAACCGCCACATACAACGAAAATACTGAAGCTCGTGCAGTTTTCCTAACACAGGAGTTTACTTACACAGGTGGAAAATCCTTTTAAACTCTGAAAGGCACCATCTGATAAAATACACAGACATTTCCAGCTTTATATATCTCACTTCTTTCAGTCTTGGAGCTGATTTGTACAAGCTGGAAACTCCTATGCTGCGTAAGGCCGTAGCGGGAACCTGTATTTCTTCTTTTTGACGGGACCCTGCTTGGCTGCTGGTTCCACCGGAAAGAACAAGCTGTACCGCAAGGCATCAGGGTGATTAATTAACGAGTGCCCGCGGAGCGCTGAACCAGGAAGCCGCAACTCCCTGCCGCGGTGGCACCTTGTGCTACGCCTGCTTTGCACAACCACGGACCGGCTCACCAGCGCACGGCGCAGCCAAACAGGACAACACACAAAGAAGTTAAAGGAAAACTGGTGCAGAGCGAAGGGGTTTCCTTTTTCTGAGCTCTAGCTGCATGTTCCAGTGAAGAATTTGGCAGCCAGTCAAGAAAAAGTATATTCTGGACCTAGACAGAGAGGTTACACAATGTCAGCCTTTGGGGCGACAAGGCCCCAAATCAGGATGGCAATTTCTCCTTGTAGCAGGCGGAAATTTTACAGAGTTTCGTGGAAAGGTCTTAATCTTTTCACAGGACAATGCAAAGGTTAAAAGGCAAGAAAATGAGGGATTTATATCAGGCTTTGTGCAAGAATTAAATGATAATAAATACATTTCCTCAACTGTGTTAAAATCATAGTCATGACTGTTTAGTATATGACAATGAAAGAAAGGAGCAAGAACAAAAGAACAGTAATTTTTTAATGGACAGAGGAATTAATAAAGTCTGATTTTCCATGAATCGCTGTCTCCTGTTCCTCCTTTCCCTGCAACTACAGGGATGTAAGCCTACATTTCTGCCAGGTCCAAAACACACATGGGGAGTGCTGTGCCATCTCCCCTCCTGCTATTCCTTTCAGCATGTGCTGGACAGAGGCATGAGAGCTGAATGCTGGTTCTCCCTCCCGAAGGGAACCGATGAGGCTACCTTGTCCTTCCTCACCCACACATCTCTTTTCCTGAAGTGTGCAGAAATCGGTTTCCACCCCACTGCCAATTGTGACTGAGCTAGGTCATTAAAAATTAACAGGAGAGCTACTTGGTGGAGAGAAACCAATGCAATAATTTTCTTTCCTTCAGCCAGACCAAGGAAGTAAAACTAATTACTGGGGTTATTTTTGGTGCAGAATGCTGAGAAGGAAAAGGTCAGAAAATGTTCAGGGTACAAAACAATATTGAAAAATGACAAATTGACATCTCTGGCTGAAATATTCAGCTTATGCCATTTCAAAAAAGGGATGAAATAAACAGGTCATATGCAGAGATGAGCAGTTAGATTATAAAATATTTATTACAAATATATATATGAGCATTTTTATGTTTAAGTATATTTATATGTGCAAGTTGCGCAATATAATATTTATGATATATAAGTCGATTTCTTAATATAATATATAATATTTATAAGTTAAATGTTATAAAAATATAAAAATTACAAAATAGGTAAATTATAAAATCAAATTATAAAAATAGTGCGATTTAGGCTCAAAATTCCCTAAAATTCCCTAGAGGAGTACAAGTGGACCAGAGGCAATCCCAAGAGCAGGGCACGGCATAGGCCAGGAGAAACCGGGTCACATCTCCTTCGTAACCCAGTGGTGCTCGGGAAAACTTAATGTTCTCTGCACAACAAATGAGGGCAGCAAGTGCAGTTTAACACGGTGGATGGGGTAACTCGGGGAACTTGGGAGCGAAGGGCGCTGAGCAGGACGGCCTCAGGCACGGGTGAGCGGGGCGGCACGCCCGCCACGGGTGGCGAAGCAGCCACCCACTTCCTAAGGGGTGGCTCCCGCTGTGTTCCCTCCGGCTCCCGGCGGCATCGGCCCCTCTTCCGGCGGGATCAGCCCCTCTCCCGGCTCCCCGTGTCCCTGGGCTCCCGCAGGCCCCGGGCCGGCGCTGCCCGGGCGGTGGCGGGGACCGGCGGCCTGAGGGCGGCGGCCCTGAGGGCGCTGCAGGTGCCGTGTGGCGGCCGCGGCCGCTCGGGTGTCCGGGCGGAACGCCAAAGCACGGCCTCGGGCACTTAAGATGCTCTTAGGGTACTTTTAAGAGTTACGGCTGTGCTCGCAAACTGAGGATCTGCCGTGCAGAGAAGCCGAAGATGGAATGAACCATTGCAGTGGTTTATTTTATGAGATTCTGCAAGAAAGTGTTCTAATTCTCAGCGATTAGCTTTGAATAACCTGTTCTTGCTGATTAAAAATGAACCAAATCACATTAATGTATTGATCTGCGATCCCACGGAAAAGCCCTTAATATTGTTTTATGAACCGGAATTAAATGGGATTAAGATAAAACAATTCACTTCTTTCTTGTCCCTCCAGTTCTTCCCTTCTGCTTAAAATGGCCAAGCAAAATTGCCCATCACTAGCTGAAGTTGTAAAACGAGTTGTAGAGCATCAGAAGTCACAGGTGTCAGACATAGAAAAAAGCAAAGCAGTTCTTTTCCAATTGCAGGTAATAAACCTTGTTTAGAGTAGTTTAATTAATTATTTTTCATTAGATGAGGAAGTATTTCCATGAACAAGAGAAGCTGATGGTACTTAATGGGTGAGTGCATTTACATGTAAAGCAGCTATTCTGTTCATGTGTGCGGCATTTAGGCTCAGCCAAAACTGTGGGTGTGTATTTCTGTTTGTAAGGCCACAACACAGCTAAGTCTTCATTACAGCAGGTGAAACTTTTCTTTGTTACTTGGAAAAAAACCAAAACAAAAATACTGAGCTGGATCCACAAAGCAAACCCACAACAACTAAATGCAAAGTTAGAGCTTTTTGAAAGTTTTTAAATGGTAATTTCCTAAGAGATTGTGAGGGAAGGATTTTAAAACTTTTTTGTTTTTGGCAGATTTTCAGCCTACTATATAATTTTTTTTCTTACTATATTTTTTGACAAAATACTTCCCCCCCCCCCCCTTATATTTGAAGTGGGTATCCTAAATAGTCATTAAATACTGGTATTTTTCAGTACTATTGTGTAGAACACTGGATGTGTGTAGTTTTTGTGACGACTCCGGTTATTTCTTTTCTCATTTATTAAGCTTTCAATTATTATTTAACCTTCAAGATCAAATTTCTATTGAGAAACATAACTTTTAAGTCTGAGGAAAAAATGATATCAGTTGATATTTTTGAGCATGGAAGAATGGAGATGGAAATAGTAGAGTTCCAATTATAATATCTGTGCATAGCTCTACAACTGAAATAATTGATATTTGAAATTTTGCACAAAGATAACATTTCTGAAGTTGCAGTGAAAGCTTGTATTTCTTAGGAATGTCTGTGGACTGGCCACACATTACAATAAGCTTTGTCCCGTATCCCATACTGTAGTCTGATGATGCTGCAATAATACTTGGTGATCAAGCGATTTAAAAACATGTATCTGTTTTAAAAAAGACCCACAGAACTTTAAAGCCCTAGGTAATTACAAGTCCTTTCCAACCCCCAATCTGTGATTTCCTGTGATGGGTTGAAGTACTACTTCCTGTTTTGTTCCCTTCTTGTCAGTGAGAGGATGTAGAGGTATTTTTAGGACTAGATATATATTTCTTGCAGGGTTGAAAATAGCTGGGATTTATTCAGCTCTCAGCTACTACTGTGATGAAGGCAGGATTAAAAACCTCAATTGAACAGTCTAGTTAAGCTTCATCACCTGACACACCCCTCTGTGTTTGCGTGGGTTTGCAAGGGATTTTTAGCATCTTTAGTTATTTTTAGTCTGATTAGGACTTCGCCAGATTTCATTTCTAAGCAGACATTAGGATTGGGTTTGATTTGCCATGTCCTACATATCTTGCAAATGTGAGGAACTTAAAGTGAGTTCAGGGATATCTTATTTCATGTTTTAGACTTAATCTTAGGGGAGAAGACTAAGCTAGTATTCTTGCATTGTTCCTCTAAGGTGATAATATTAAGAAATGTAAGTCTTCCATTCAAACCACATTAGACAAATGCAAAAGAAGAATTACAGTGTTTAACTAGATACTTCATGTTTTCCCAAAAAAAATCTTCCTAATTGAACACTGAAATATTTTACAGGCAAAGTGCCAGGAACTAGAAAAAGAAATTAATTCTATTCTATTAGAAACAAAGACAACAGAAAGGGAAATACATCTGCAAGATGATGCCATAGAAGTGACAAAATATCAGTGTGAAAATCTGGAGTCCCAAGTGAGAGCGCTGTACTCTGAAAATTTAAAGTTGAGGTGTGATGCAGAAAGAGTACAAGAGGAGTTTGAGATGACACTTGCAAGAAACAATGAATATAGGGAAAAAATAAAGGATCATAAACATGTCTTTTGGGAGATGGAAAGTAAAATGCCAGTTATGATTGAACTTGCTAAAAAGAAAGCTGTTGTTGAAGAATTAAAGACAAAGAAAGAGGAGTTAATGTGTGATCTCCAGAATCCAGAAGGATCTGTTATAAAACAAGTGCAGGTACTTTATTTCCTTTAATGTGAAATAATTTTGACATAGTTTGTCTAATATCTTTATGGTTCATGAGGGACTGACTACAAGGAAATATAGGTAATTCATAATGGTGCATTAATTGAAGAAATTTTTACTTCAGTATGCAGTGAAAAATATTATCAGCTATTTTTATCTGTGTAATATTGTAAAAAACATGTTTGCATTGTGTGATCTAATGAACTCAAATATGAAAATGGTTTATCTTTGGATAAACTTACATGTACACTTTTCAGAATTATGTGGAAGATTGCTATATTGTTACATTTTTCAGGTAAAAAGACAATATCCTTTAAACTTTGCTGTCAACAAAATAAATTTGAGCTGTTTGCCAGCAGGAGGTGGATTTGATGAGATGGTGATAGAAATTAGAAGAGAGGAAAAATATGTTTGGTATTCTAATCTAACACTGTTGTTTTCACTTGGCCCAATTGCAATTTTTACTAAAAACAAGCACATAGGAATTTTGCACAACAAAATTTTGCCAATATATGGACAAACAAAGGGTGAAGTTGACATGGGATCAAAGATTTCAACTTTGATGTAACTTACTTTACTGAAAATCTTATGGTACTCTATTAATGTAAACTGATGAAAATTTGTACTACAGATCTTTCAATATTGATTACTAAAAGCTAATTAACATTGTGCTTTTCTATGAGAAAGAAAAATATATCTTAAATATTACATTAAATAGTCTTCCATTTTGCAGTTAATTACATTTTAAACAAAGACCACCAAAATGAGCTCAAAGTCCTGTTTGTTGTAGTTTTCATATTTCATATGAAGAGTATATATTCTTAGAGGTCTAAAACCATGTTATAAAATACTTAATAATCAATTTTAATTACCTTTTCAAAATAAACATTTTGATTAGTATTAATAGGTTTATTGTGAAGTTGTTTATTATAGATCTTGATCTCATCTCTCTTAATTGAGACTGTTAAAATGAGACATTTTAAATAAGTTTAATAGATGTACTGTGCAACATTTCAAGGAGTGGATTTCTGTATCCTTGCTTACATCTGCAGGAAGAAATCACACTTTTAAAATGCGAAATCACAACATTGAAAGATTTCCTCAATAAAAAAACAGATTTGCTGGAAGAAGAGAAGAAAAAGCATGCTAAGCTTGGAAAAGAAATTGAGGTGAGTCATTTGAATAAAATTTAATTGCAGTTCTCCTGACAGAAGGTAGATAGTGCAAATGAAATTTGAAGTACTTTATACACCGTTGCTGGCTATACATTGTTCAAGTATGTGCAGTAATGATGCTGTCTTAAATTCTGGGTACTGATAGTCTTTCTAAATTCAGAGCTTAATTGTTACAAACATTTCTTTCTGAAGTCTTTTAAAAAGGAGTTAATCTGTGAACTTTTGGAATGATTCCCTAAAAAGAAAGAGGTCACTGAATGGTAGTAAAGCAAAATGCACATTTTAGAAATTCTGTAATACTTCTGACATACTTTACATTTCACTGCTGGCTTGATTATTCATGACTTGATAACTCATCAGTGGAAGAATCAAATGCACTAAGAAAATGGACTTCCCATGAATCTCCCAAATTTGAGCTGACATTAAATTAGGAATAACATAGCAGCTCCTAATTGTCTGACAAGATACAGTTCTGATCAAGTTAAAACCTTCTCTTTCAAATAATTGAACTATATTTTTTGTTTTGTTCCTTACTAAAGTACCCTGTATGATTACATAATTTTTCATTTAGAAGTTTCATACCATTTATCTCGTCAGTTCAAATAAATGCCACAAAATTTAATGAGCAAATCTTAAAAATATAAAGATTACCTGATCTAAGGTTATGTCTATTCCCAATGTAAAATGTAGGAGGAAGAAATGATCTTTTTTTCATGTGATAGAGAACAGGGAGAATTTTTAACCTGAAAAGCAAAATTCAGCTGGTTTAGAATAGGTCTGCTATTCAGCATTTAAGAAAATATTTTATTACCAAGGCAACATCATCCTAAGAAAGCTCTCTAAACCCAAATTTAAATTAGGTAGCCTAAAAATAATGTTCTGTTATCAAAATAAATTTAATTAAATAGTGAAGGTTAACCTGTTCTTCAATTGTTTAGATTATATGAACTTTTTGTCTCAGACAAAACTTTCAGAGTATTATTTTCTGTTACAAACTCTCCTGAAAACAGTCCAATTTTTAATATAAGAACTGACAGTGGATAGACAGGGACATTTATACCCAGCCATCCTCAGCACAACTTGGGAAAGAATACTCAAGTCAAGCACAGGAATAAAGTGAGATACTAGGCACATGGATGAGGTTTTAATGAGCTGCAGTGGTGGAATTCAGCTACAGACTGCTGACACCTGATGTAATTGTTTGGAGCATCCAAAGGAGGGCAGCTAAGATGGTGAAGGGCCTTCAGGGGAAGCCTTATGAGGAGCATCTGAGGTCACTTGGGCTGATCAGCCTGGAGGAGACTGAGGGGAGACCTCAGTGCAGTTACTACTTCATTGTGAAGGGAAGAGGAGAGGCAGGCACTGATCTCTTCTCTCTGTGGTCACCAGTGACAGGACCCAAGGGAATGGCCTGAAGTTTTGTCAGGGTAGGTTTAGGTTGGATATCAGGAAAACGTTCTTCATCCAGAGGGTGGCTGGGCTCTGGAACAGGCTCCCCAGGGCAGCGGTCACAGCACCAAGCCTGACAGAGACCAAGGAGCGTTTGGACAATACTCTCAGGCACATGACACTTGAGGATGTCCTGTGTAGGGCCAGGAGTTAGACTTGATGGTCCTGATGGGTTCCTTCCAACTCAGCTTATTCTGTGATTCTGACTCTTAAAGCAGCCTGTGGACCTTCTCTTTCTTTCCTGAGCACCAGCCCCATCACCTGTTTCTTGAAAAGCACATCCTGTTCCGAGCCTTGGAAAGGGATATCAGCAATAAATCAGGGGGGTTATCTGTTTAGGGTCAAGGCTTCAGTCATAAGAACTAATTCAAGATATCCACAAATAATAGAAAATTTGTTGTTATGTAAAAGTAATACAAAAAAAACCCCAACCCAAAAGACAGTCTATTCCCTTGCTGACGTCCTTCCCCAATGTCAATGTGTGTGACTATATTACTGTTGGCCTATCCTGTCCTTAAAGAACCCCAGTGGTGGAGATACCACGAGTGTCTAGACATTTTTTTTCCAGTGTTTGATTTTCAGGTACACAAGACCCCATAAAAAGCACAATATTGTCCCTCCCCAGTCTCCAGTAAGCATATTAGTGCTCCCTCCCTCAGCAGATGTGCCAGCCTGTTCCCAATAACTATGCCAGAGACTCATTTCTAAAAAAAGCAGATAATATTGATGTTTCAGATAATTGATATTTCAGTGTCATACAACGTAGTCCTGGCGATGCAGATGCCCCAAGCCCTTGTTCAGATGAATGAATCTGACAGCATACCTCGAAAAGTTGCAAACAATTATAGTGGTGAGTGAGGTAACATGCAGGAAGACAAGCCATCACCAATAAAAGAATGTAGTGTAATTTATAGAATACCAGTGAGGAAGTTTCCTAGTTATTTGTGAAATAACTAGGAAATTTAGGCAGTGAGATTTGCAGGATGTCACTGGCTCTGCTGTGGCTCTGATGCAGCTGCACACCATTGTGTGCATGTGAAATACAGTGTAATAATGCTTCAATAAGCAGACACAAGAGTAATTATACACTACCACTCATATGCCGTTTGCTAGGGTAAGTGAGCCCAAATTTCATTAAGGGAATGCCTGTTATTTCCATTTTTATTGTAGTGAAATGTTTCATTCTTTTAACACTTTAGAATGCAAATTTTCAGAATGGTGTCTGCAGCAGCTATTCTTCTCTGTGTAAGGCAGCAATGAGGGCAGAATTGACAGTCTTGCATTGCCAAAATATTGCCTAACAAAAATGTACCATTTTAAATGCAGTGCAGCTACAAAGGTGCTGCTACAGCCATCGAGGTTACCTAATTTGTATTCTCATTTATACCAAAACACACTTGTCAAAGAATGAAAATTTCTTCTTTCTCACCTCTCATTGTGGAGCCTGAAATCTTCCATGAGCAAAGCCTTGCCAAAGCTGTGACATGTTGAATCCTTGGGTGGTAGTTAATTTGGTAATTTTAGACATCTACAGAGGACTCACACTGAACTCTGCACTTAAGGTCTTAGTAGGACAGAGCTTTTCTTTCCTTAATGGGAAAGTGAGGCATGATTCATGTTGTCCTAAACCAGACATCGGAAATAAATGAGATGAAAGGCTTCTTCAATGTCTCTGTCTCTACAGTAGCTAAAAGTAAACATGGAGTGACTTGGTCAAATGTCAGAATATATACTTGAACAGAGTTAGGTGAGCTGAACTCACCTCTGTAAGTAGTTTTACTTGAATGAAATTTTGAAGTGTTTTGGTTTTTTGTTTTTTTTTAGGTACAGAATAAGAGATATGATGCTATTTTAAAACGTTTGCATTGCCAACTGAACAAAGTCCATTCAAATAAAAGGCAATGGCACTGGAACATTCAGCAGTTGGAGAAGAAGGCCACAGAACTAAGAAAGAGTCTTGGAGTTGCAGAGTTACAAAACACCATGTGACAAACTTAACAAAGTTTGAATGTGGGAAATCTTTTCCAGGCAGGGGAGCTTTTTTTGTGGAAATGCTAAAAATGTTAAATAGCCTGATAGCTGGGTAAGGCCTCAGTTATTTCTTTCTTTCTAAGATTTTTCTCTCATTTTGTGGCCTCAGCTAAGAGCCACAATAAAAAGTTAGCTGTTCAGAAATAACTTAGCTGTTCAGGAAGAAAGTTACTGACACTTCCAGGTGTTTTCAAAATATATGTCAGTTTTATCTAAAAAAGTTACTTGAAGTCAACCAAACAGTATTTGAGAAGTTCCTTTGTATTTCATTTGGTCTATGAAGATAGGCATATATGCTGTTTTTCCTGCAGAGAAATGAATACTGGTGTGTATTTGCACTCCTGAGAGACCAAAATTCTTTTATCTTTTAGCCACATCCCTTTTTATTGCAGTTTGCTAAGGAGCTCTGAAAACTTTGATGGCCTGTATTTTGTTGAGTGGAAAATTCATATAGAAGATGTTACAATCTGCCAGGATGTTCTGGCATGGGGGACAAAGGGGACAAAGACTGTCCATCTATAAAAGGCTTTGGAACAAGGACACTCAGAACTGGGCTTCAAATAATCTGACTTCAATAGGTCTAATTGATGTTAGCAAAGACAAGTGAGTAGCTAAAGAGAGTACCATGTCTGGACAGCTTTTAAAATGGAACAATTCACCCTCAAGAAATAGGCATGCATTATAGATGATTGATGATAGAGGAATTTATTGTCTAGAGGATTTTAGCTAATTCAGCCATCTAGCATCTAAGTGCTTAATGATCTAACATGACTCAACATAAATGACAACCTATTAAAAATTCTTGTTAAAATAGTAGTGAACACTAGCCATTTTCCTTCACCTTCTTTTTATTATATGCTTGGCATTTGAAGAATTTACAGCATTTTCTCTATTCTTACACTTAAGGTAGTAGTTCTGCTTGGACATAACTTGTAATGTTTATCTGTTTTATGAAAGTAGCTTTTTGTTTAAGGTGTTGTCTTGAATAATTTAGATTTACCTTTACTCATGAATATAAAATGAAGACTTTACTATTTACTGTGAAAAATGTTGAACTGCTTATATATTATTATCTCAGGAAAGAAAAGCTTTAAATGCAGTACTATTATTATCTTCATCTATTCATGTATATTTACATTTCCCTTAATATTTTGTTTCACTTAGTATAAAGTTATTTTAAGCAATATCCTGATTCGTTAAGGCTCTCTCTCAACACTTTTAGTCCCTCAAGTCTCGTGGCTCAGTCTTTTTCCTTTGCAATAATACCAACCAGGCTGCTTTCATTAAAGCAATAAAGTAGAAATAAAAACCTCAATATCCTATGCTATAATAACAGTATATCCTGAATATTGAGTCTTATTGAGTATGTAGAGCATTACTGTAACATTACCACTATTTATCCCTACACAGCGCAAAATAGCATGCATTTTATGCATGTGTCTTCTAGAAAGGGTCCAATTTGGAGAATTTGGAGAATTTACTGTGTTATTGTTAGTTTCAGCAATTAACTGCTCTTCTTCTATTTTGCATGATTCCTAATGTCAGTTTATTCATCCATCAAGTGAAATGAGTCTACTTTATCTCAAGTATAATGACATAAGTAAAAATATTGATGTGCTGTCTTCTTGAGGGGTAAATAGTTCAGGCCTTCCAAAGCTATTGCTTGCCAGATCTGGCCAACAGCTTTAGCTTAGTGCATACCCTCAAAAGCAATACAGCATCCAACATTTTTGGAGTATTGGACTATTAAGACTATGTACCCTTAAGTATGCCTTTTACCACTGATATTGTTTTCATTTTCAGTTTCTAAATATTTCTGCTCCAGAACAATTAATGCATCAAAATGTGTTTTGTATTAGCCATACCAAACTACTTTAACTAAGTTCACTTTGACATCTATTACCATGGTTCTGATATCACAGTTTAGCCTTGCATTTATTACCAGTTGAAAAGAGCTCTAACAAACAGTACAAACCTTCTAATGAAACAAAAATATCACACCTTTGTTTTTCTTTCTCACCAAAGAAGATGTTCATTATTACTTCCCTGTGTATTAGGGCAGTTTCTGTGTATCAACACATGTACAGAATGACTCAGTCATCTCAAATAAATACTTTGAACTGACATCTTCCTTGTTCCTTTTCATTAATCTCAGTAATTTTCAGTATCTCAAATTATTTTTTGCTTCTTTGTACATGTTTTGAAGTTGTTTAATATAATTTAACTGAGATGCATGCAAGGGCTGTGTATAGGACTCCCTTTGCTGCTACACTTGGAAGAAATGTTCCCTTCTATGAAAAAACCTTCCTATCATCCAAGATCTGAATTGTCTTATGCTCCTTTTTGCTCTTTGCAAGAGAGCCCATGTTTTTGCCTGCTGGGACCCTTGACCCCTTTGTGGTATCTCAGCTACCAAAGGTGTTTTTCTCCTTTTTTTTTTCAGTGTAAAACTTGCTTTTTCAGTACACATACTTAAACTATAGCTATGTATTGTGGCAATAAGGCTGAAAAGCTGAGGTGTACTCTAACTTCCAAAGCTCCCTCCGTTTATATAGGGACACAGCTAAACCCTGCAGCATCTTCTTTCTGGCCTGCAGAGATGAGTTTCTTGGTAAAACCAGGATGTGAACTGGAAGGAATCACAAATGGCCAAGGATCTTTCTGATACAAAATTCAGCTGTTACCAGGGAGCCCCCAGTAGTTACTAGAGCATTTGAGCACTGTCCTAGTTAAATACTACAGTTATAATCTCTTATACCACATAAACACATCATTTGTGTGTTTAACTCAACTGCCTTAAAACATGAGTTGGTTAATTTTTAATCTTGGAAGCTTTGTCCTCAGTTTCTACCGAAATTCTACTTTAGCCACTGACTACACCTGAAATCTGTATTCAGGTAAACACCACATTTTGGAGGATCAAACACATTTTGCACACTTACATTAAACAGAACCTTGTATCACAAAGAACTTATATGTTTTCCGAAGTGCAGTATTTCAAATTTAACATTCAATTTTTAACAGAAAATAAATATAAGAAAGGTATAAATGTTTTACTAAGGAATTGCAGTTAATTGGGAGAAAACCTCACCTGGGGGAAAGAAGTCAGCTGAAACAAGGAAATATAAATTATTGCCTTCTCTAAACTATCAGCATTCTGTACAACAAATGGAAAAAAAGAGAAGTGTATGTAGCTTTTTATAACAATGTCTAGTTTCAACAAATCCTGGCAAGCTGCTGAGGCATATTTTTTTTTTGGTACAATATTGAACAGTAGCAGTTTGATTTCAGGGCATTTTTTCCCCTTAGCAAGCAAGCACAGACAATAGGAGAATGGTTTATTATTTTTGGGAAATAACTCCGTGAATGAACTTTGTATTCTTATTACATGAAGCTCTCCCCTCTCCTGTTGGGGAACTGTGCTGCCAAACCCATATCAGTCATTACTGAGGACTGGTGTGGAGCTAATGGAAGAATTTCTGGCTTCAGTGCTCTGCAGAGAATAGCAAGAGGAGTGACTGCCCACTCTGAACAGCAAATCAGCAATGAGCAGTGGGCATGTAAGTAACTAAGTGTGGGAAAACTTACCAACTAAGGAGTCCTACCCACCACCTAGGAAAACTTTAAAGCACAGGAAATTGGATTTATTCCAACAATATTGTTTCAATGAGAAGGAGAATACTGGGGGAATTCCACACTTGACAGGGAAAATACGCAGCTGTTGAATCACTCATGGCATGCAGCAAATGTACTGCTATATTATAAAGGGAGGTATTTCCCCATGCTGTAAGCCGATGCTCCACAGGAAACCCTTTCATGTGACTCAACAACCTCAAGTGCTGGAAGCAGAGGAAATGTGTCAGATAATGCAGACATACCTGCTAAAATCACTGCTCTCATCAAGGCTGCATCAGATAAACAACATAACAACAGAACAACAGAGGGGGGAAGGAGGGTTGGGGATAGACACCAGTGCTGTGCTGCTTTGCCTCACAGTTTGCTTTGTCTCTCAGGAGAGTCACTTGCAGAGCTGTGTGCATGAGTGTGACAGTAGTTCATGATATTCTACCGTAGTTCTTACATGATGGTTCAGAAGAAGAGGACACATCATGCATTGATGGTATAACATGCTGCTGAGGGTGGGAAAAAAACCAAATTTTAGAACTCTTACATGATTTTCTGAAATGCATTAATATATCATTACCAAAGTAATTATTAGATCCTTTGTTAAAATGCTGCTGTAGCACATAACAGTGAGTCATGTGGAGGTAGTGACTTTGAGGAACTGCCTTAGAAGTGTGGATTGAGCAAAACCAATTCACAGCCTGTTTAAAATGCCGCATACAGTCCTCTCATTTGGCTTTTCCTAGCATTTAGAGGAAGCAACATGTAATGACCTAACAAAATGAAGAAAAAAATTTAACCACAAACTGCAAAGGGCAAACCAAGATAAAAAAAATCCCTACCCCTGAAAAGAAAGATACTTGTACTGCACATGCCCCATCTGGATGAAAGGGGGCCATCCAGAAGGACCTGGACAAGCTCAAGCAGTGGGCCCATGGGAATCTCATGAGGCTCTAGACCAGGTGCAAAGTGCTGCACCTGGGTGGAGGCAACTCCTGGTATCAACACAGGCTGAGGGATGAACAGATTGAGAGCAGCCCTGCTGAGAAGGACTTGGGAATGTGGCTGACTGAGACACTGACTATGACCGATCAAAGTGCACTCACAGCCCTGAAAGCCAAACATGTCCTGGGCTGCATCAAAAGCAGTGTGGGCAGCAGGGCAAGGGAGGGGATTCTGCCACTCTGCTCTGCTCTTCTGGTGAGACCCACCCTGGATTGCTGTGCCCTGCTCTGGGGGCCCCAGCATAAGAAGGACATGGACCTACTGCAGCAGGTGCAGAGGAGGTCACAAAGATCATCAGTATTGGAGCACTTCTTCTGAGGATAAGCTCAGAGAGTTGGGCTTGTTCATCCCAGAGAAGAGAAGACTCTGGAGAAACCTTACAGCACCTTCCAGGTCCCTAAAGGGAGCTGCAGGTGACCTGGAGAAGGAATTTTTATAAGGGCATATAGGATAAAGGGGTAGTGGCTTTGGACCAAAAGGATATTAATTTGGATTCGATGTAAGGAAGAAGCTTTTTACAATGAGGGTTTTGAGGCGCTTGCACATGTTGCCCATTGAGGCAGTGGATGTCTGAAAATCCTTCAAGGTCAGGTTGGACCTCATGTAGCTGAAGATGTCCCTGCTCATTCCAGGGGATGTTGGACTAGATGGCCTTTAAAAATCCCTTCTAATCCAAACCTTTCTATGCTTCTCTGAAAGCAAACATAAGAGACAGCTTTACCATGTCACTAAATATAATTCTTGTTGAAAATGGTTGCTACAATAATGAGCAAAGGACAATGCTCTGCATTGAATAGAGATTTCTCCTGTTAGGAAATCACATGAGTTCTTTCTACCTTTTTTTTAGTAGCTTTTTAATTTAAAATAGTTCAATAATTGTACAGAACTTAGTAAAATTGTCTCTAAGTCTTTCCAAGAGCAGCAAGCTGCTTAATCTCTCTTTTTATTATAAATATTGTATACCATATATTCAATACTTATTGACTGTCACATAAAAGCTTCGATGTTCTTCTGTCATCTACACATTGTATTAGTTAACGCAATCTATCGCTTGCAGTGATTTCAGCAAGGTTGTGCAGGCTTTTCTGGAGCGGAACAAACACCGGCATTTGAAACGCAGTTGCTGCTTCCCCCCACTGGCACTGAAGTCCAATAGTTCCCTCTAGTGCTGAAATGTCCTCTTACATGGTTAAGGCGCCTTTCATCTTTTGCTTTTGAAGGTCAATCCTTATCGTGAGAAGAGTTAACATTTCTACTGAACATGGTGAATAATCCTAAATGCTATTTTATTTCTAAAAGTACAGGATAAAAAGGAGATGCTACATATTCCAACTTTTACAACAACTGGAGGATTCAATGTATTTATTCTTAATTTTTTATCTGCTTTTTAAAAAGGATGAGTTTGGCAAATTTTCTCAGACCTTCTGTTTTAATCTCAGTTATAATGCAAAGTCCACTACAAACAGAAGAAATGAACATTCTTTCTTATACAATAAATAAAAATATTTAATTTTGTCAGCTGAAAGCTTTTTCCTTAGGTCATTATCTTCTTAGCAAGAATTATTCTGTTTAAGATCCTTGTCTTCCCATTCTTTGATGAAGAATATATTTCAGAATTATTAGAACAGACTCACAGATGACTAAAACCGATGATAGCTGTTAGTTACAGATTTACAACATGTTATGTAAACTTGTGTTTTCAGGCTTCTTAAATAACTGTGCCTGGGCTGAATCTTTTGGTCTCAAACTGCAGTTCTATCTCAAGGTCAGTGTTCTGGAAAGCTGAAACATAAGGTATGAATGTCAGTGCTTGAGGCTCCCAATATACTTGATAAGAGAAAGGCATCCTGCAGCTGATTCAGCTACTGCATGCCTTGTGGCAGAGTCTGGCTCTTCCCAGTAACTTCAAAGGAATCCCAGTGCAACTAACCTTAAATTAAAAGACTCAATTAAATACCTATTTCATGTGATATAAGCCCAGAAACAGCAGAGGCAGTCTGTTGTTTACACATATTTAAGGGTTTATTTAATGGCGGCATGCTGTGAAGCAAATGGCTCAGCTTTGGCAGTGGATTTTAAGAGGAGAGGCAGGACAGTTTCAGGATAAGCATCATGTAATGACTGACTTCTAGAATTTTTCTTTTTTTGAGTATTGGCACAGAATTCTAATCTATTGAATCCTAACTTTATAACATTCCTATAAAATTTACAGCAGTAGACCAGTGGCCTCCTCAACCCCCTTGGATAAGAGCTATCTGAGGCTCATGATTAAAATTTTATCCTCAGGCTTTGTCTTACCTGTCATATTTACTAAAGGGTTGGAATGCTCTGCCTCAGGTGCAGTACTAATACATTATCTACCTTTTGTGCATCTCTACTAAAATTTTTACCATCTCTCAAATTGTGAGTTCATATTGTTGCTAAGACTGCCTTAATTGCTAATGCATTTGTTTTGGGTTAACTGATGCAGTTGGGAAAGCAGACAAGTATTTTTGCAGAGGAGGGCTTAGGTATCTCAAGTTTTTTCTGATGGTTCTTCCTTTATAGCCATGGAAGGAAAGAAACACTTGGAGGGGATGCTTTATCTGAACTGCTTTATATAGTTGCTTTCAGATGACAGGAATTGTGCCTTAAAACAGTCCCATTTCTTTCAGTTGACTGTAAAGGGAGTGAAGTGTCACTATCTCAGATGTATATAACTATATTCTGATGTCTAAAGTAAGGTAAGATGCATCCAAGCCCTAAATTCTTAAGCCACCACAGCCAGAAAATCACTATTAGTATAGGCTCTTTATTGTCTTATTGCTGGCCACATATTTTCCTTTGCATTTTTCTAGCTTACTCAATTGATTTCCTGGGCTGCAATCTTCTCATTTATATGTTACATTAAATAATGTAACAATTCGATATTGTCATATTCTCCCGTATGTTACACTGGGGAGCAGTGAAAGGCTGCCTTTAACAGCTATTTCCAATTTACAGTGAACCAGAGTAGGCTTTTAGCTAAAGGTTTTCACTTTCAGGTGAAGTACTCTGGTTTTTAGCAACTTTTTAGCTCCTTTCACAGAATTCCCTTATTCCTTTTCTATCTGCTTTTCCCCAGACTCACAATTTTCATCAGCCATGGAGAATCAGCCCTTTTGCAGCATCAGCTAATGTTCAGGGGAATCACCTTGCCTGTCTTGGACACCTATTTAGAATTTAGTAACTCACATCATGGTGGTACCTTGCTCTTTGCATTGACTATGGAGGGGATCTGGATGGGTAGAAATCTACCTCTTAGATGACTAATATGAGCTAAGATGAAACTTCCTAGGGCTCTAAGATGGGTGGCATGTTGCCTTCTAGCATGTTGCCTCTGTTGCCTGAAGAAGGAGTCCAGGGCAAATAGTTCTAAACTCATGGTAGATGATTAAAATTACATGGTATAAATCCCATCTACTCTCTCCTGTTATCCCTGACTGACTGCAGGCCAGGAATTAATATAGCTCTATCCATCGTAGTGAGACCATAATTGAGTTACTCTGCACTGAGAGCAATAATACTTTCTGTGTTAAAGGATCGCAAGGAATAATTTTAGAAACTCTAATAAGTTGTGTGACCTCCATGCTACATTTCTGAAATTGAATTCTCCCATGGCAAGACAATTGCTCCCCCGCAGTCTGCCTCTCACTGCAGACAAGTCATAAGAAATTATTCAGCTATGGTTTCATGGTCTATAAAGAATTTCCCTCCTTCCCACTCTGCTGTATTCTCTTCTTGTCTTTTATGTTTTAGCACACCCACAATTAGTTTATGAATTATCAGGATATACAGACTAGCTAGCAGTGTCTTTGTAGTACTACCACTGCATCATTCACTACTTCACCTCTTGCCCTCAACAAATTTTATCTGAAGGTCTTTAGCATTCCAGTCATGTGTACTGCCTCACCAATTGTCAACAATACTTGCAGCAGCGAAAATTTCCAGAGTCTTCTTTGCCACCTAAACTTTTAAAATTAGTACCTGATGACCAGAAAAACTTTGAGCAATTCCTTGAAAGTGAGGATGAGGTTGGAAACAAAGTAATAAACTTTGACAAGGACAGCGGGGGAACGTGACTGGGGGACAGACACAGGATGCAATGAGTAGAAGTGATAGAAACTGGGGAGAGGAAAACAGTAGTACATAGGCCTGTGTCTATTTTGTGCTACAGAGACTGTAGTGGAACATGAGGTGCTTAAGTCTGAAAAATCCTCAATGGTCAGCAGATAAGCTTGTCTTGCTCCAGCTGCTGGAGAACAGTAAGAATCTGTGTTACTGTCAGTGTCTGTTGACTCATGTGGTAGGGAACTGTGTAAAAGATCTGAAGGACAGATCTTGTTGACTCCACAAGTGCCAGAAGAATCTCACAAGGTTACTCTTTTTTTAACTGGCTCCTTGAACTAAGCTATTTGTTTGTTGCTCAGTTTTCCATAGAATTTCTTTCTTTTCTTCATGGCATCTCCAATGCTTCCTCACAGGTTGCAGTAGCTGCTTGAGTTTTTTAAGGCAGTAAGTATAGCAGCTGGAAAGGTAGCACCTAGATCCCATTGCAGCTCAACACTGCAGCTACTCCTTCACTTTGTGATCTAATGGCTCGAGTGTATTCAGCACTACAGGACCCCACATTTTGCTGTCTTCTTCACTAGAAAAGAAATGTCTTGAAAGTCCCAAGCAAAAGAGAGTTTTCTTATTAATTTTCTATGTTTTGCTGCAGGTTCTGTGTGGTATTCTGTTATTCTGCAGTGGTGTATGGCAGTTCCTACACCTCCAACATCCTTGATATTTGGTTTTACAAGCATTTGAGAATTTGAGTTTTGGTGAGCTACCCAGAATAACAGCAGAGTTGTAAGGCTGAACTTGGAATCCTACCCAAAGAAAGGTTTCTCACAGAAGCATGTGGAGAGGAAAGTCATCCTAGTGCAGTTGATGTAATTCCGTGATCTGCTTCCAAGGGAAGCTGTGTGCAGGAAAGATTTTATTTTCTAGATAGGAAAAAGCCATTTTTCAAGAGGTTGTTTGCATTACTGTACACAACCTCTCCCTGAATTGCTGGAAAATGTTATTTCTATAGCCATACACATTTTAATGAACTTCTCCTTTATAACTATTCAATTATTCATTCTGCTGCTCAAGAAAACCAGCATAACAATGATTTAACACAGCACTTCAGCAATTAGCACTCACAAAACAACAAAGAAACACCTCACTACTCAAAAGAGGATCAAAGTGTGAAATCACAAGTAACTCATTACAAAAGTAAATCATTACAATAACAGCACTTCAGTTTTTAATAGCAATCACAGTCTTTTGGTGGATTTGACTCCTTTCCTTCAATACCTAAAAAGAAGCTACAGAGGATGCTTATTCCATTTTAAGAAATGTAGAATTTCAAAGCTTTTTTTTTGTTTTCTGATGAAAAGTAGGATCTAATAGATCAGTCGCTGAATCACTGCAGCTTTTGTGTAGTCTAAACCCTCTCACTTCAGTAAGTCTGGATTTGGAAAAGGAACCGTGCGTTGGCAGTTACACCTGTAGGGTACTTATCTGTCACTTTGAAAACTTAATCTAACTCACTTTGCCTTCGAATCGCCTAGGTAGCTGCAGATGGCTTGCTTTCTACATTTGAATGGCTTTGCAGTGTTTGGCTTCTTTCATAAGTACTTGCTTGCTTACTTTATTTTTTTTGTCTTGATGTTACATTTTATTGCTAGATGATGTTACAAGGGATTTTGGCTACTTTTTAGGTTATTGGCACCAGAGACATTCCTAACCACGCTTTGTTTAGACCTTCGAGAGTGCTAATTTTCTCGTACAAAGGGAGTGTTGAACTTTCATTAGTGTCCTACCCAAATGCATTAATTTTCTGATACCATTTAGAATAATTTTGTTTGCTTTTAATACTTGCGTGTGGAAAATAATGTACATTGGGAAACAAACGACACAAAAGCTGTCATAAAAGCATAAAAGAGCAGCTGATCAGAGAAACAGCAATGCGACATTGTTTTTAGAAGCAATGGAACACAAGAGCTGACATATTGTTATGCTAACATTTTTAATTAATGATATGTAGAAGGTCAAGTATAAATGAGAAAGAGAAGATCTGCAAATATAGAACATGTGCCAGTATACTAAAAATAGAAGTTTGGATATGTGCAATAGAAAAGCAGAGAATTCTGATTAAATGTTTGGTTGGAAATACACTGTTTAAGGTTTTTTCTCTCCTGAATAGAAAATGAGGCATGCTTGTGAGTGATAACAAAAGGAAAACTTCGGCTATTGAGACCAAATTACCAGTGTGAAATAGTGTCCACTTTATTTCTTCCTCACTCGTTTACAGCAATTGTCTTTGGGGCGTAGTTAAGGACAAGTTTGTTTGACCTGTTACTTTGAATCGATAGCCACGTGGGAGTACTCTTTCAGTGGGGCATTAGCAGTCATCAAAGTGAATGGTCTCTTTCACAGCCATCAAACCTCTTACTTTGCAGATGTGCCCAGCAAACTCCAACTGGGAATGATGTTCCTTAGCAGAAACACTGGTGTAGATCTATAGTGCTGGGATTCCGGGTAATTTGTCTCCCTCCACAGCCTGCGCTGGATGTTGTGTCAGCTGATCAGTCCCCTCGCCAGCACAGCGAAGAGACTTTCCGTAGTGGAATGGGCAGCAAGGCAGGAGACCACCTGCAGTAAAGGATTCACCCTCTCCTCAAGTAGATGTCTTGATGACATTAATTGCTCTGAGAAAGCAGGATTGCCCTGCAGAGGTGTTTCTTTGGCTGCACTGGAGATGCCACAGCGAAGTCTTTCTTCCTGTGTTTTGGGACAGAGGTGGTGACATTCAGAAAAGTCAAGGCAGATAGTTGCTTCTGAATTTCAAATTACCTTTTCTGTTGAGATACTCCACAGATGGTTCAGCCAGCATGTCCATTGACAATCTCCTATATTTAGAAATACACAGCTCCATCAAAACTGAAAGAGTAGAACTTGGCCTGCTAGAGGGTGATTTTTTCCACATAAGATAATTAAACAGAACCACATGGACAGTAAAATTCCCTTTTAGGCACCTGTGGCATTATACTCCTTCCATTCATTAAGCATTTTGCTCATTTTACTGCATGTTAAATGGCTGATCTGTAACGAGTCATTTTCTTTCATTTTAATGAAAAACAGAAAAAATTCTTTTAAAACAGAATTTAGCAACTTTGCTGAAAGTTGAAATGCAGACAGAATCTCTGATATTGTACCTCCCCCAAAACAGTATAATCATGGTCCTTTACTGTCCCAGAGCCTGTAAAATATGGCAGAGACATTACAGAAGACAAAGCCACAATTGTTACTGCAAAATTACTGAGATTTGTAGTCAGTAAACTCTGGAGAAGAAGAAAATGTGTAAGCTGAAGTCTTACATAGTATAAAGACTATAATCTGGTGCCATTTTTTTAAACTGGAACAGTTTGATGTAACAACTCTCAAACTTTTTCAATCTTTCCAGCATGCTCCTGAATTCTCTTCCAGTTTCAGCTGCAGTCTTACTCCTGCTCCTGGTTGTGAATCCTGCTTTTGCAATGAAACTTCTGTCGCACTCACAGCCTTTACTGAGCTCTAATCCTGTGTTTATGAGGCACTGTAGTTTTCACCCAGCACATTATTTCTCACATATGGTAGCCTGTTCTGCTTTCCTTCATTTGTAACTATCACCAAGCTTTTTAAGAAAGCTGAAAAAATGCATTAGAAATGACAGCACTCATGTAAAATCATTGTCACTTGACACTGTAGGAAGTACAAATCACATATTTTGGTCTGCATGCCAAGTCCAAGCTGCCTCACAGCATTCTGCAGCAAATTTGGTCAGCACAGTCGAAGAAAAAGGATTGTCTGCACTGAAGAGACTGCTGTTTCCACTTCCTTTGTTATCATTCCCATATCTGTAGCTCTTTGACATGGCAAATCACTGCTGAGAGAGAAGTTTGAAGTGACTGTCAGCTGATGGCCCAGCGTCAAAGCAGACCAATTAGCAACGTCCCCATCTGCTGCCTAGGCTCATGATTATTCCCTGCCTGTTCCTGGAGCCAGGAATTGAGGTGGAAGCTGTGGCCTTCATGCACAGCAGCAAGTGGCCAGTTTCTCCAGTACTGCACATTGTCCAAAGAACTTCTTACAGGAGCTAGAGAGTGGAAGTATTACCAGCACCTTTCTTAGAGGAGCTAGGCTTTTTCTCTTACATCTTACTGGTACAAAAGGTCACCACAGACAAGCTGGGGGCCGTTTAAGGCAGTGGGTTGGAACTGGTGGCAAAAAGAGAGCTTCTACCCTTGCACATCTGTACTGAGACAGAAACACTGTGTGGTGCCCTGTGTGGCGAAAGGAATCAATGTGCTGACTATCCTCTTCATTAGGTTAAAATTTTACACTAATCTGGGAATGATGAAAAATGGAAAGGGAGACTAATGAAAGCCTTGTCTGTATCTAGCAGGATACCAAATCCTTAGAACTTTGGATTTGTGATACCAGGCCATTAACTACTGGGTGAACTAAACTGAGAAAATGTTTGCACACGTTGACATGAAAACAGAGTCTGCTAGACTGGGTTTCCCTGCTAATCACAAAATGCATGTCACTTTTGTCATGATTACACATGTGGCAATAGGGTTCTTAACTTGTGTTTTATGATTTTACATTTCAGAAGCCTCTCATCCTAAGAGCTGTCTGAAAGGCTTTGCACAGCAACTCCAGTGTTCCCAGTCCTTTCCAGTATGACTCCAAATGGAGTTGTGTTGCCTGAAATTCCTGTATGTGTCTGTTGCAAAAACTGCTCCTGAGGATCATGTCAAAATCTTACCTTGGGGTCCAGGAGTGGAGATGGGACTCCGCAGTGAGAGCAGTCTGACTATCTTTGCACTTCTGATTCTCAGCTGATTAGAGTAAGGTGCTAAAGTGCCAAGGTTGTGGGTTTGATTCCCATATGGGCCATTCACTTAGGAGCTGGACTTGATCCTCCTTGAGGGTCCTTTCCAACTCAGAATATTTTGTGAAAACTACATCTGTGTCAAGATGTGCTTTCCAGCTTCTTATATTTTTTAAATATAAAATCACTCCATGAGGCACAGGTAAACATGATCTTCATTGATAGGAGATAAAGCTGAAACCCAAGAAGTTGTAACTTGCTCTGATGTGTGTTCTATTTGTAGCAATAAAAGCCCCGATAACCTGCATTCCCATCCTTTCCTGCTTATCTGTTTCTTACTGGGTGAAGACTATCATGACAAATGTATTTTACAAGTCAAACTGAAGGAGAGCACCTTCCTGTGGATTTTCATCTGTTGGGGTTGTGTGATTCTAAGAAGAACTTTTGTTCATGCTTTTTCCTCCAAAGGATCACTAACAGCCACTCTGTTTTCTTGTGAAGCACTTGACATAATTGTATATTTTTGCAACTGTTTCCCCTTTGCCAGGTACTGTGATTGCACTAGGCTCTTTTTATTAGGAAATCAGACTAAAATATCTCTATAACCAATTTTGCTTTTTCAAGCATATTATCCAGATACATTAACAGCATCAATAAAAATGATATCTGTAGCAGTTCCTTTATGCAGTGAGTCCAGTTTGACCCCAGAGGAGATGCCAAGACTGCTTAGTGTACCTAATAGTAGAACATGTCACATGTGGTTTTCTGAGGCATAAGCCAGAGCGTCAAACCTTGCTCCTGGTGTCAGTCAGGAAAAATACTGAATTGTAAGAAGAAAACTGGCCTGTAACATCTCTGTCTGTCTGTATACTTCTTCTATCAGGGCTGTTTACATTTTCTGCTTTGTTTAATAGTAGGAACTGGAGTGGGCGGAAGCAAAAAAAATATAATGATTGGCTATAATGATTGGCTGTTCTTTTCCTAACCGAAAATTAATTGGGAGGGATTGGAGAAGCTCTCTTCTTCTCTCTGAGGAGCCTTATCCCTGATTTTTCCTCTGGGATGGTTGCATCTGGTTCAGCTTAGCTGTATCCATCTTCAGTATCGACTTTTAATCCAGTTTCACATCTGCTGGAATCCTGCCTTTTCTCCCTTACTTGCATCTTGCAATTTTTCTTTCTCCTGCTACTCTTATTTCATTTTAGGCTTATTTTCTTTATGGAAACTCCTGTAAATCATTCCAAGATCCAAGAAGTATGCTAGCTACAGTCATGTTGGCTTGATTTCTTTGTTGTTATAATGCTACTTGCAGTAGCTATAGTGCACAACCAAACGGCGACACTTAGCAAAAGCAAAAGAGAGCCAGTAGATGGCACCATTTATTACATAATAGAAGATTCACAGCCAAAGCCTGGAGGTTCCCCCCCCCCCCCCCCCCCAAAACCTGTCTGTCAGTAAAACATAAATCAACCCTCCATTTTTAGAGATGTTACTTACAAGCTTAGTAGAGACCTCGCTTTATATCCTTTCCCAGAGCTTCCTGGGAAGGACTTGGTGGCAATGCCTTAAATGGAAAAACATTTTAGAAACAATAATGGAACTAGAGGTCAATAGGATACAGCCCAGGGGAGTTTTCTTCTGTTTTGCTCTTAAAACACACCCCGTTGCTGCTTTACTTTCTTCATTCTATTAAACAACAGATTTACTTTGAGGCGTATCTCCAAACCCAATAACTTCAGAAAAGAATCAAGCAGTGGTCAATTACAAATATGGTTTGGCTCTTCTGTAATAATGAATAGTTGTATTTTATTACAACATATAGCAGCTGTTATCTAGGGCTCTCAGAGTGCTTCAGAACATTAATGAAGAGTGCCTTACAACACCTCTGCCAGATAGGGAATAGTAATTCCCCAAGAGTCCCATTGACCTTGGTGACTGCTTGCATGGTCCTGTGTCTCTGAGAAAGACATACTCATGTGAGTAAAGAGCACTGAAACAGGAGTAAACAATGCAATATATTTTATGCCATTTCAAGTATTTATTTTTCCAAAAAGAAAAGAGGAAAAGACAGAGTAAAGGAAGTAGTTTCGCCTTTCAGGAGTTAGCCTCTGCAGCATTTTTGGTAGGGGATCAGACTGCCTGCTTGAAGGTTAACTCCAAGTTTTCAGTTGATAGTGCATGCACTTTGTGTGCTTCAAAGACAGATTTAGTGACTTCAGCATCATTTACTATTAAAGGTTAAAAGCAGTTGCTCTTTCTAATCTCCTGCTGCATAGCCAATGTAATTTTAATACTGTATGCTGTAGAAAAGGAAAGTAATGCAATGCTGAAACATTTAAAAGGATATATTTTTCCATCTTTATTTTAAGTTATGAAAACTGGCTGCAAAAAGCTACTAAGTGTTTCCAGTCAATGATAGTTTCCTGGCATCAAAAGATTCAGAAAATGAAATGAAATATCCAGCAGGAAAAAAACCTCTACACACCAAGAGGAGAAGACAAAGAAAAAGAGAACAACTTAGATTTTCTATATTTATCTCTGTGTTATGTGTATCCGCTTCACTGGGTTGTCAATTTTAATTGGACTGCAACCTACTGTAGCTGGGTTCACACTGGTTCAATTAAAAAATCCTGTTGCTACTTTTTTTCCGTATTACTCATAACTAGGAGTATTGTAGGAGTAATAATGTTAACCCCAGTGTCCTGGCAGAACGCCAGCTTAGGTAATTATATTCCGCCAATGGAAATTTCAGTTGCCGATTCAGCTGAATATTTTAGTCTCTATTTTCCATTCTTGATAATCACGCTACATAGCACTGATGTGTATTGCTAAAGAGCCACCCTACCTGTGGCTACATTATAGTGATGGCTGAACAAAGGAAAAAAAATCAGGATCTCTCCTCCTAGTAAAAATAGAGACTATTTGCAACATCAAAGTGCAATGTTGGGGTGAGAGTTGCTTGAATTAAGGATTATTTGATGGAAGTGTGCATGGAAAATGTAGATGGACTGTATAGACAGCTAATGGCTTGCAGAAACTTTGCATAGTGATGTGTTTATGACAAAGAACAGTGGAAGGATTTTATAGTCTCACTTAGGGAGGTCTTCACAAACAAGGTAGGTCAGGCTGAGTCTTTGACTTGAAGAATGTTCTAGTTTGGGAAAAAGAATCCTTTAACAGCCTATCTGATAGGTCTGCACAAGGACTACTTATCACCTAAGGCAAAAAGAAGAGGGACAGTTGAGGAAAAAATGTTGATAGTGCCCTCAGAGAAGAATGTCTGGACCCAGTAATTTTATACATCATTTTCTGCAAAGATGTCACTATGAACAGTTTAAAAAAAATGAAACAACAACAAACCTAACCCCTCCAGCCCCCCAAGAACATAAATCAGGACCAACCTACTGAAATTGATTCTTGAAGAATGTCTACTTTTGTCTGTTTTGAAAATTACCGGTGGTGTTGTTGAAAAAACAGGTATTACTTAACTCAGTATTTAGTGACATTAACATGAAAAAAAATGAGCAAGTCTGTGCTTTGTGTACAACTCCTTCCTCCCTAACCCTAAGATGGGGCAATAATACCTGGATAAGAATTAAGAGCAAGGATTATTACTGCTTTGGGTGATTTCTAAATAAAAATTACAAAATAAGTGGAATAGTGATAAAGTATATAGCAAGCATTCAGAAGATCAGCAGCAAAGAGACGGAATAAAGGTCAAAACACCAATCTTCTCTTTTGAAAAATCTCCCAACACAAGGAGGTGTGTTCTGACTCAACAGGCAGAGAGGTATCTTAATTCTCAAACTTTCGATGATGATTTGGCACCTACCTGTGACTCATGCCTTGGGGCCATCTCCAGCTTACAAATATTCTTAGTTTTTGTTTCATTAATGTGGAAACTTAAACTGCATTTTTGAATTTGTCAGTCTGCTATTTAGCTTGTGTTATCCACACTGTCTCTCTACTTGAGTTTACTGAGCCTATGTAGTGTTGCCTTGTGAACTGTCTTTATATTTTTTCCTGTGGGATTATAAAGACCTCGTTCAGCAGACTTTTCCTTATCTAAGCCAGAGTGATTATTTTGAGAAGCCTCTTTGAGTTAGCTGGAATTTCAATGGAACTGGCCACAGGGTGGAAAATCATCTATGTGACCAATGATATGAGATTTGGCCCAAATATCCTGCTTCCCAATACATGGTGGTTTTGAATTCTCCTAGATTTAATTTTTCACACTTAGGAGAGGAACACGGTTGTTTTCATGTTCTGATAGTGATTGGAAGATGAAAACCAAGCTTCAGGGCCTGTGGCAGTTCCCAGGACTGGCAGCGTTAGCTCACGTACCCAATCATACAGCAGCAGTGCAATCCGTTCGCATACGGTACACGGGGAGCTGTCAGGTCTGTAGCAATCCAATTAAGTTACATGGTTTCTAAAGCTAGATGATTTGAGGAAGCTTAAAACAGAGTTAACACTGTGCTAGCTCAACGGCTGTGTCAATTATCTGGTTGGATGTACTTGTAGCTCTGCCTGCTGAAGCATGTAGAGGTTTTTTCCTCCCCTTCTTCCCTAAAGCAAGACCAGGGAGAACACACTTAAGAGTTAATTATTTCCTAGCTTTATTATTATTTAGTGAATGAGAATCCTTATATATATTTAAAAGAGATAGTCATACCACACAGGAAAAATCCCCAGTAGAATAAATGGATTGCATAATGCATTTTTCAGGCTTTTGCTGAAACTGAAATATTGAAGTTCCTTTATAATAGCTGAAGTGGCATTAATTTGCATGGAGGTCACTATTTGACCTTTGCTGTGGGAAGCCTACATGGTTCTTGTCAAAATCTTTTCCTTCTAACCTTTAGTTTCAGATATCTGCCTGCATTTCTCTGTGCTGTTCCCATTATCTTTGTATCTAAAATGCGTGATACAGAAAAGGAAAGTGGCTTTGTGGCATAGCTCTGTATTTTTCACAGCCATCTCTCTTTGTGGCAAGTTAATCAAAAGCCCTGTGTGAATCCCTCTCTGAGCTCAGCCCTCCATCCTTCCCAGGTATTCAAGGACTTGCAGTCAGGTAACCCTATCACACTCTCACTGCAGGCTCCCCACAGGTGCATATGCTTCACTTTTTGTCTGGTAATTTGTATGAGGAGCTGCCTTACCTGCTTTGTGGGAAACAGGCAAGAATACCATACTTCTCAGAACTCTGCTTCTTTTTAGTCAGAAGGATTGTCCACCCACAGAAAAATTATCTAGCTCCCCCTTGGTGAAAAGCCTGAGGAAAGAAAAGAGTCACTCACTGAACACTAAACTCTAACAGCACCTCGCCTTCTTCATCTCATTGGGAAATTAAAATCAATGCCAAGTCCTCCAAAAACACTCTGCTACCAGCCCTGAGAAGCAAAATCACAATTGTGACAAAATAGATGATAAAATTAATACTGATTTTACTGGGAACATAATTTCAGCCCAGATATATTGATCCAAGAAATTACTAACTTGATCTCATCTCCAGCCTCAAAGCAGGAAGCAGGAGAGCTGGATGCACCTGTACAAGAGTGAATACAATGCACCTTGTTATATTTCAGGAAAGGTGAATTGCAAGAACAAAATAAAATTTACAAAATAAAGCCAAAGATGGAGGAGTAGAGTGGCTGCACATCTGCTGTGGAGACACCCAAGCCCAACCCAGTTCTGCAAAGGTTCCTCACAATTTAACACTACTAGAGTTGGTAGAATTGTTTAATTTTTATTCCGTGTAATGCAGAACACATCTTACTCTTGTATGCTGTACTGGATGCTGATGGAAAATGATCTGTTTGTCTCGACAGTTTAGTTGGCACGAGCATTGCCATCAGCTTATGTCTTGAAAAACATTCTTTAAGTTCAGAAGTTAGCTAAGTCTGGCCTTCTGTGAAGAATAAACCAATATTGGTGTGGATATTGGTGGCTGGTTTTTGCAATGGCTTTTGAAGTGTTGAACCATGGATTTCTTCTTGCTCAATTGCTCCATTCCATTTTTGGTATCAAGATATTTATCAATACATGTTGATACATTGCCTCCTAGTATTCTGTTTGCCAGCCAAGAAAGCTGACTCATGAAGACAGACACGTGCATGCCTTCTAGCACAGAAATTACATTCTCAGAACAAATTCAAGTCTTCTGCTATGAACTTGAGTACAACATCATATGTAGAAAGCAAGGGTTGGAAAAAAAAAATAACAAAAATGGCCCATCTGCAGTCACTGGCAAAACTCCCGAGGGAAAGCTAGGAAGAAGAAAAGGAATCAGGAAAATATTAAAATGCAGTTTTCTCTTTTGCTGTTTCTAATCCCATTTTCTTGGCTTCTCTTTGTCTTACTTTGTTGTTGTCTGTCGCTAGCCTGCATGTTCTTAAAGCTTTATAAAGCTTCATCTTAAGGGGGAACCTGGAGAGCATATTTTCCCTGCTAATGAATAACCTGGATCTTTGTCATCACTGAAGCCAATCAGAGGCAGGAGATTACAGTTGGCAGAGGGCTGAGATTTGCATATTAACAGCGCAGTTATTGGGGAATAGCTGTCTTGCATTTAGACCATACTGTGCCCTCCGATTCACCAGCACCGCTGCCAGCCAATGCAGATGAGAGATTCAAAGATCAGATGGGGTTTTTTTTTTGTTTTTTTTTTTTTTTTTTTTTTTTATTTTTCGAAAGGGAACTGTGCAGTACTAATGATATAAATCAGATAGTGAATCCTGCATGCAGGAAGCCAAGAAAGTGGAGTGAACCTGCTTGGCTCTGGCTCTGTCACGGCACTGCCCCTGTGCCCTCTTGTTGGCTCCGACGAGTCTCCCTGCCTAATGTATCATATTGTGTATATTAATGTTTCAGCTTTACAGTTCTATTTCCATTAGGGGAAGATTGCCCGTGAGCCTCTTAGTGGATAAATAGGAATTTACAGCTTTCAAAAAATCTCTTAAAGCTTCCAGGATCCACAGAAGAAGGAATTACACATGACTATTTTTGAAGCTTTAAAAGGTCCAGAGG
Organism: Lanius collurio; assembly: GCA_020086605.1. Taxonomy (NCBI): domain Eukaryota; kingdom Metazoa; phylum Chordata; class Aves; order Passeriformes; family Laniidae; genus Lanius; species Lanius collurio. The sequence goes on along the minus strand of JACBWW010000006.1, from coordinate 3,061,002 downwards.
GCCTAATTGTGCTCTCAGATATGTCTGTGCAGCTCTGATTGAAGTATTGGGATATAATGCATGCTTATGCGACAGCTAAAATGAGTCCTTTTTTAAATTAAAAAAAAATAATCCTTCAGTTATTAAAAAATTAGACTGTAAAGTCTCCAGGGTCAAGTCAGCAACTTCCCAAGAGCTATTCAGAACATAACCAAGTCAGGTCTTGGCTGGAACTCATCTCTGTACCAACCTGCAAATAAAAAATAAATGCTGAATGTGTTAGTGAAATAAAGTAAAGACATTAACACTTTCTTCTGCAGATTTGTGCATCCAGATTTGTGTGCTTGCACTTGTCCAGGAATTTCTGTGGCAAGGAAGGACAGGACAATCCTAAATTGCAATAACGAAATAACTTGATAAGGTGTTTTCATTCTTGAAAACATGACTTGTTGTCAGTTACATTAAACTAGACCAACACTGGCAGAAATATTTTCTTTTACCTCTGTTTTATATCAACCAAGGCTTATGCAACAGTCAAGAGGAATGTGGTTAAACCTTGTTGTGTTATCTGCTAGTGTTTCTAAATACAATTGCAGTCAGTGTTAGGAGAAGGAGATGAAGAAGCAAATTTAACACAGCCAAAGGCAATACACTTCAGAAATATATTCAGACCCTGAAGTTTGTGTGTTTTTTTGTTAATTAGTCCTTGATTTTTTAAGGTAGTTTACACTACAGGTGAAATATGGGCTGTGCTTGAATTTCCTCACAGGATGTCTGTGTGCTTTTCAAAAGCTGCTTGCTTAGGGGTGAACAGGTTTAAGGCCTGAGCTTTAAAAGACTGAAAAGGTGTGTTTTACTGTAAATAACTTAGAAGAGGATTCCCATGTGATAATTACATCTTACTTTCATCAGGGCTACATTTAGCAGAAATTCTCTCAGCAACTTTTTCTTTATTCAGCCATCTACCACTAAAAAGCAAAGCAAGAACTTATTACTTATTCAGGAAATAAGTAATCCACATCTGCATGGCTGGATCAAGAGTGACTCCTGCTCCTTACCTAAATCAGTGCATTAATTTCCTTATTTTGTCCTCCGTGTGTGTCCTTGTGTTGCTCGGTATAATATGTGTCAGTATTATTTGTTGTCACTTCTCAAACTAAAGCTGTGACACTAACCCTGCCAGCCAAGGGAAAAAAACTACACACAGAGGCAACGCAAGCCAGTATTGTTTAAATCAGATGAGCCCAGTGGTGTGGAAATTGCTTCTGTTGCATAAGTGTGCTCACTGGTAGACCCAAACTGATGGGCTGGTAAGCATACTTAATTAGCCCAACACCTGTGGATGTAATTCCATGCTGCTTTGGTGAAAAAAATACTGTAGAAAATAATAGGCAGCAGATTTTTCTATCAGAATTTCTTCCTATCACTAGAAATTCTAGCTGTCGTGTGCAATATTTAATACCTGATGCTAGTTGCCACCTTTCAGCCACAGCCACTTTTCACTTACCAATTAATCGTCACCTAGAAGTGTGCTGAAACACATTATAAATGGGCGTACAAAGGCTTTCTCCTGTACTAAATCACAACCATCTCTACAGAGGAAAGGGACTGCTTACAAGCTGCCCTGCATGGTAATTCAGCCCAGGAAAGAAGTAGGTTTTCCCCCTTCGAATAGCAGGAAGAGTTCAAATTAGCCAGCACTGTCCTTGGGAGCACAGATGCAGCTGCAAAAGCCTTCCTTAACTCTTTGCTCAGACGAGGTGTTCAGTGGCTTCTTTGGGAGCAGTGCCTGGATCTGGGGAAGCACTTGTTGCTGCCAGCACCCCTGGGCCCAGCGCCTTATCCTGGGAAGAGCTGTCCTCAGCCACCTGCCCCATGGCTTCCCGGATGAAAGGTGAGGTCAGGTGCTCTTGCCACACTTGAGAGTTGTCTCCTGCCCGGTAGATGAATAAGCAAAAATCCCAGACCCTCTAGCTAAGGATGTTCTCTAAAAGGTGCTGGTTTGAAGCCCCTGCTAAAGGGTAGGTGGAAGCCTCTGCAGATAAGACATATAACTACTCCTGACGGGAGGATTCCCAAAGAAAGCCCGGATGGGGTGCAGCTCCTCAAGCTGCATAAGGCGCTGAGCATGGCACAGGGGGGGTTTGAGGTGGGGGAGGCCTCGGGGAAAACTTGCGGCAGGATGCTCAGCTCGGGGTGCCTGGAGCTCGCACCCCTCCCCTCCGCCGGCCCCCGCGGCTCCGCAGGGCCCGCTCCCGGCCGCCCACCCGCCGCCGGTTCTCCGCCCCTCCGGCGGAGCGGGCTGCGCTCCCCGCGGCTGCGGCGGGGCTTCACCCCGCTTCTTGCGGCCCCAGCGCCCGCCCCAGGGGCCGCGCCCGGCACCTCCTCGGCGGGGCCGCTGTCCCCGGGACGCCGTGACGGCTGTGCGCTACCCGCCCTTCTCACCGCCCCTCTCCCCTTTCCTCCTCCTCCTCTTCCTCCTCCTCCTTCGGGAGCCTTGCCTCCCCTGCACACCTGCCTTGCCATTTGTCGGCGGCTTTGCTAGGAGGGGAGAATTTTCCCTCGGTCCCTTGCAGCATCCCTCCCCGGCGCACACACACACACACACGCTCACACAGCCGGACGGGCAGAGACACGGCGCTGCCCGTGCCTCGGTGGCCGCCGCCTCTCCGCACCTCGGCCCCGCGCTCCCCGCCGCCGCGGGGCGTCCTCCGCCTGCTGCAGCGCCGCCGGGCCCGGCAGCCGCCGAAGGGGGGCGGCGGCGGCGGCTCCCGTTCCTATGACAACTTG